>JAUEKY010303476.1:0-13156 GCA_031833965.1 Scyllaea pelagica | reverse complement strand
GACACTTCAAGAGTATTATTGGTGATGGTGGTGGTGTGTGTGTTGTGTGTGTGTGGGGGGGGGGGGGGGAAGGGTGTTAAGATCATAATATTCATAAAGTCATAACTGAGATCTGAGACCAACAAGTGACTGATGTGGAATTGGTGTTGCTACAGTTAGCCACAACTCACTCCCTTTCTGCTTCATTTGACTGAATGATTCAGTGCAAATGAATTTAAATTTTTGAACATAAGTCAGAGCAATAAACTAGAAATGATGTTTGGCAAAAGCAAGTGCAAGGATTAAGATCCTATTTAGAAAGGCATAAGTGAGAACTGAGACTAGCTAATGATTGATGTTGAGTTGTGTATAGGGAGCCATAACTCACTGTGTCTCTTCTTTATTTGACTGAATGATTAAGTGCAAACTTTTTTGAATTTTTGAACGTAAGTCAGATATGATGATTGGCAAAAGCAAGAGCAGGGTTTAAGATCCTTTTCATAAAGGCTTAAGTGAGACTACCAAATGATTGATGTTGAGTTTTTGTGGATAGTGAGTCATAATTCACTGTGTCTCTGTTGAAGTGGCCATGGTTAGAGTATGGATGGCATGTGAGGCTTGATAAATATGATTGATAATAAAATAAATTACAAGGAACGTCTGATTGTTTTCAGGAAAAAAATGCAACAGGAAGTTTTTATTTATTAGAAAGTAGAAACGAACGTCAAAACAGTTTCTGTGAAGAAAAGAGTTCCGTTCAAAATAATGAAAAAAATAAGAAGTGACTCAGTAAGAATTTAGAATAAAAGGAAACTATTAAGTGAGGTTATGATATTTTAACATGTCTGACCTAGTATATTAATGTATGCATCTCTCATGGCTCACCTAATACAAGCATTAGTTGAAGCAAAAATGATAGAGGTCACACTCACATTATTGGGGCAAAAATGCAAGCAGCAGACTTCCTTTTCTGTAGAGTATTGTATAGCATTTGTTTGTTTGCTCCTATCATGAAGTTTTCTTGTTACTAAAGGAATAGGTCTTTTTTCTCCTGTTTTTCAAAGGTTGTACTTTATTTTCTTTAATCAGTTACTCTGATTATAATTCTCTGTTTTTACCCTATAGGCAATTTATAGTAAAATAATCCCTGAACAATCAATTTGATGACCGCACTTTACCTTAGATTTCTCTTTATTCTGACTGCTATATTATATTCATAACTTGTGAAAATTGAATGTACGGATTTGAAACAAGGTCCAATAGGTGCTGTATGCTGTAAAATTTCAAGATCTTTTGCAATTGGATAGAAGGGTCTTTTTTTTTCTTTTTTAATTTCTACTCTTTATCAAGCAAAACGTCTTGTTGATCTCATCGGCTCGTTTTTGCTGTGAGCTCTTAATAGTGCAATGCTATTCTCAAGAAGCAGCATATCTAAGCAAGACATCTTAGATCAATTTTTTTTTTTGCATTCATGACGTTCTAGTTTTAGGCTTTCAGACTGATGCAATGCAGGTAATAAACGGATACAATGCAGGTAATAATTTGCTTTTATATTACCATGAATTTCTATTTTTCGTCATGAATTCTACAAAGTAATGAATATTCCACAGAGACGGGGTTTGATGGTTGCCTTGCAGGTGTGTGCACCATTCATTCTTCAGACATCTCTCACAAAGTTCGAGTATCAGCTTCAAACATCGGGATCATTGCCTATCAAGCCTTCCACGAGAAAGATTCTGATTGACCTCATTCCCTGGCTGAGAAAAGCAACCTCATTGGTTCATCGTCTGCACTTGGCCACCTTTTACATCCAGGGAATTTTCTATCATCTAGCAAAACGATTTGCTGGAGTTCATTATGCAAGTATTTCCTAAAATTAAAATGAGAGTTAGATATCGTATCTACTTTTGCTATTTACATTTGAATGGGAACTAGTTAGTTAGCATGGTAATGAAATTTTGCAGCCATTTTTCCTATTTGACTCATTTTATTTTGGCTTTGATTGAAATGGTATGGTTTAGGTTGTAGAAATAAATACTGAGATCTGTATTCATTCATCTAGATTAACTTATATAATGTCATGGGGTCTTTTATATGTTTGTTTTGTCTTGATCGAGAACTCTATTGCTTGTGTATGTATAATGATATTCCCAAGTTTAAATTCTTCTCAACATTCCAGTAACTGTCTTAGTATGCATAAAACTCTGTTCAAAATTGCAGTAAACACTTCCAGTAAGTGTCTTAGTGTGCATAAAACTAAAATCATTTAAATGAAATTTTCCTAGGTTGCTTTGGAAGTCATTGCTTTTCTTTTCTCTTTTTCAATTTTCAGATCCAGATATCTTCACAGCCTACAAATCCTCTTCAAAATAGACCTTTTAGAATTCTGGGGTATCTATCCATTCTACAGATTTTTTTGTCAATTTCTATCTATGTATATAGAATTGTGATTGCTATCCAGAAGCAGAAATCAATACCAGAACGTCCTCTCTATGAAGAGTAAGTATTAAAGCTGTTTTTTCCCTCTTACTTCTCTAGCTTATTTGTTATGAGCTAATGATTCTAGGTTGAATTTATAAATCTCAAAGAGAAAATCTTTAGGATCAGAAATCACTTTGGGAGTATACTCACAAGTGGTCGAATGGGTGTTAAGAGACATCCTTCATACTTCATTTTGAAAACCTCATTCAAATGTTGTATTTGTATTTTTCTCTTTGCCAAACTTTGTGCATTTTTTTTAGATCATCATCTTTGATGGCAAACTTTTAAAGCTAATTGACAACCAGGTCTAAATTAAAAGTGTGTCAGATGAGCTTTCACCGCCAAGTATATAGTTATAAAGGGTTTATGATTTAATATTCTTCCCTAATTTTCAGACAAATTGAAAGGAAAGAAGTTTCCTAAATTATGTTGAGCTCAACTGTTGTAATCAACATCAATACAGACAGCATTACTGTTTCTTCACATGGTTTGGTTTTTTTTCTGATTCTTTTATAAAGGGGGGGGGGGGTTGTAATGGCTTGTCTCCAAGTTCAAAGACATATTTATATGTTTCGGACAGTCAGAATGCATTTTTTTTTCTGAAATAGAAAAAAGAAAGCAGATCATATCTTTAATCTTCTTGTGACAAAACAGCATCATGTCAAAGTCCTATGTCTAATTTTGTGAGATATCTTCTCATTTTATTACCGTTATTTAATTTTCAGTGGATTGTCATCTCAAGAAAGATTATCTGTTTCCCCAAGAGACAAATGCCCCCTCTGTCTAGGGAAGCGTATGGAAACAACCCTCACACCTTGTGGCCACCTTTATTGCTGGAAGTGTATTTTGGAATGGTGTCAGTCCAAGGCAAGGCATATATTTATGTTTGATCTCCCATTGTAAAATTCTATGGCAGTGTCCATTTTCTGCAAGCATTTTTTTTTTCAATCCTTTGACTTTCACTTTGAGCAGGTTTCTTGTGTCTTGAATGAACTGGCTCAGATGTGTTTCAAAAAGGAAAATTTGTGGTTTTTTTTTTCTTTTTTTTTCATATTTGAGATTTGCCCTGACTTGTTTCGGGAAAAATCCCACCCTCTTTTAGTCGTTTTGCTTTAATTTGATCAGTAATTAGAGATAGCAATTTTGATTTGAAAGATGATAGGCTTACAAAATTTCACACAACAGTAGCATCTTAGTGAAGATGGAGATTCAATATTAGCAGACTTCTTTTTTTCATGAATGAAATTTTAATGTTTTCCATTTGTGTCTTTTGGTGCAAATCATAAAGATAACACCAATACTTGTCATCCTTTCATAATTCCATATCAGATTAACATTATTTCTTTTTATTACAATTTTATTTCTCCTTGATCCTTCTTGATAACTATCAATACAACACGAACAAAAGTAAAGAAACAAAATATTTATCATTGAAAAATAACTGATGTCTTTACAAGGGAATGAAACTGTGGCTTGAAAAGATCATAATGAATAGGGAGGAAACAGAAACTATAGCCAACGAGTTGCTGAAGAAACCACATTGGTTCCATCTTTTGTGACTATGGGTTAACAAAAAAGGGATTGGTTCTGTGCATCAAATGGCCTGTACAAAGATTTGACTGATTTCAGTCATATAATTATAATGATTTATATTTACATTTTCACCACTATCTTTTTTTCTATTCACAGGAAGAATGTCCATTGTGCCGAGACCAATTCCCTCCGCAACGTTTGATCGTGTTGCAGAACTATGAACCATCTTGACATCTAACAAGAACATTATAGCCTATTTTCATTTTACATTAAGTCAACAGAAATTCTTTTTTTTTCAGTAAGATATTAATATTGTTTAAGAATTGATCTTGACAGAGTGATGTGATTTAACAGAATTCAAAATCTTCTAGAACTTGAGATCACTAACTATGTTTCAAATGATAACCATTTTGAGTAAGATGTGCTTTGGTATGGCAAGGAAAATTGCCATTCACACATGTCACTTTTTACAGGAAATGTCTCTTGTTGGAGCTAGATGGTCTCTTTGAAATGTTAAGTACTTTCAAAGCTTTTTCTCTTCTGGAATTCACATTATTGTTACCCAGATTGACTTTCTATTAGATGCTCATTTGTGCGTTTATTGATGCCCTAAAAAGCAAATAATACTATAACTTTAAAAACTTTTTCTCTGGGCAGCTGGTCACGGTTGTTAAAAGGCGCTGATTTAGTCAAGGGGTCAATTTACCTGGCGCAGCAGTGTGGGTGGTGTCCTGGTGAGTCGTGGGCAGTGCCCCGGTGAGAGGAAGGCAATACAGCATTACTTGGGTGGTTGAAATATCAAATAAATCTAAAGGCAAAAGTCACCCCGATTTCCCTTTAGCGCGATAAAATAGGGTTGACTTGTATGAAAGGACTCATGGCAAGTCTCCTCCGCACACGACTCTCATTAAACTTTCACATACGAGAGATGACATGAATTGCATCATGTCATCTGGTTGACCAGTGGAGAGAGCTCACCCACCATGGTGCTGTTTCTTACAGTACCATCATTCCTCTGCTGGACTAAATAACTACATTGTTTCCTGTTCCCGAAGGCGAGAATGTCTAGTTTGTGATGACACAGGGCAAACTGAAGTGGATTTGTATACATGTGTCTGCATGACTTTGTGTTTGCGCGTGTGTAAGTGGAAATGTGTGTGTGTGTTTACATTTTTGTGTGTTTGACAAGTGGAAACTTGTGGGGCAATGACAATGACAGGAAAGCAAATTTGTGGCTGGGTTTTGTTTTATTTTATTCTATTGGGATATTTTGAGGGAGGTGTAACCTGCAGCATGGAAAGGATTTTGTTGCCTTTTCTTATCTCAGTACAATTGTCATTTTCTTTGAAGTGGGGGAGGGGGGGGGGGAGGTTGAGTTCTAATGTAACAAAGACTACGGTACTCCATTTGTTTATATAACACTAAATCAATGGCGAAAAGTAATGAGTCATGAGCAATGTAAAAAGATCGCCCAGAGGGGGGAAAAAGAACACACTTTTGTGACGGGCAGTAGCCAGGTAGGTAGCTACTGCGGTAGCGGTGGTACCACAGGCCGGGCAACGACGGCCGGGGCCCCTCGGCGGCGGGCGAGGGGCGGTGTTTCTGGCCTAGCAGCGGTGGCTGGAGCCTCACGACTGCGGGTGAGAATGAATTTCCAGCTAGATTGGTGTTCACTTTACAATATCACCTTTGTTATCAATGCCGTAAAAACGAAATTTGGAGAGAATAAAATTTGAACAATTCCTTCAATGTAGCTATAAAGAAAAACGATATCCTTAGTGGAATAGACCTGTAACAAATATTTTTCAATTGTCACTCATACACAAACACAACGCAACGGAAGAGTAGTTTTAATCGACTGTAGAAGTAATTCACACACTGTGTAAACCGACAAAATTTGCAACACGAATGTGAACGGAAAGAAGTGGCCATCTTGTGTTAACAAAACAGCCATTGTTAGAATTTAACTATGGTTAGTGGGGTGAAAAGGTAGCTGTAAATCGCCAATTCTTCTTTTCACTCTCGTGCCGATAGCAGAGGCCAGAGATCCTGGCTTAACCCGGCTGCAGGGCTACCTGTGCAGTGATTAATGACTCTGAGGAGATGACAGCTTAATTGGAGCATTCCCGGGTATTTTTCCCTACCGTGCTCTAGATTAATTTGCTTGATGTTTTGTATCTTATTTTTTGAGTTATACAAGGTAATATGATTTGAAATAAAGGCATAAAAAATAACTGATTTTTAAAGCTTATTATTGGCTATAGGTGGGTTATTAAGATTAAGAGTCAGAGAAGAAAGATAATCCCCTTCACTTGAACAACATTCTCTCAGTTCTAGCATAACTGAAGCCTGGGAATGGGAATGAATTACACAAGGAAACTAGAACTACCACCTTCATCAACACTTTTGAGAATCCAATGGACAAGAAGCTCTTTTGTTCTAAATAGAAGTATGATTAATGAAGTAATAAAATCTCATGTTAAATTCAATACATATTTATTTGTAATTTTTTAACTAAATAAAAAATTCCTGAAATAGACAAGAGAGAATAAAATTATCATTGATATCACCACCATCATTATTACTATTATCACAACTGACATCTTTATTACTATCATCAGTATCATCACCATCATAATCATTATTATCATAGCTGTTATAACCATTTATTATCATTATCACCATCATCATCATTATTTGTGATATCATCAATACTATTTCCATTTTCATTACTATTATTTTCCATTTTCTCCTCCTCTTCTTCTATTCTATTATTGATGTAATCAATCTTGAAATATAAATATCATTTAGCAGAATTTCAGACTCAGTTGTTGACTGTAATTAAAAGTTCAAAGGTAGATGAATAAAAATGATAATAATAAACAAAATAACTGAACACAAAGTAAAGCACATGAGTATAAAGGGAGAGAACCACCCTCTGTGTGCAAAAACTCACGGCATTTTCTTTCACTCCTGAGAAGATTCTGATACCACCCAAGGTCTTGCCAAGGTCAAAAACTGTTAACACCTCCCACATAAAATTACCAAAGCAAAAGACATCTGACGCTGCTGAAAAACATCCAGTGGTCATAACTTCAGGTGCTGACCTGTCACAATAAGAACAACATAGAACCAAATGTGAATCTATCTGAATGGAAGTCCCATCTGAAAAGAATGTTTGCACTGACAATATTATTCCAATTCCTGTTCTAAAATCCCCTATTTTGCATTAGAAATTACTTTTGAAACTATGTAAATTCAATCAATGCAAAACATCATTCACTGATTCTTAAATATTTCATAGTTAAGTTTTGTTGAACTAAATGATAAGGCAGATTACCTACTACCCTCATCAATTTATGCTCCAACTCATTTGATGACATCATGATGTTCAACAATAGTATTGCAGTGCTGTCAATGTCACCAGCTGATGCAATGTGTTTTTTTTTTCATTATTCATTTATGTTAAGTTTATGTTGAAAAAGAACTTTTTAAAAGAAGATCTGAAAATATTAAGCGATGTTTCTGATACATTGCAGACAGATGCATTTTTGAAATGTTTGTAGTTGCTGGTGTTTCATGATGAATCACATTTGTACAGGTGGGCAAAGAGACAGGCATTTGTTGAGGCAATGCACTGACATAATGAAACAAAATGGTGCAGAAATTTTTGTGCTCTGCACCCAACAAATTTGGGTCATAGTGTTGAATTAAGGAGAAATATCTATGATGCGTATTCTTTAATATCTTTATAGGGGGAATCTTGGTCTTTGTTAGATCTGATCCCAGTGATATGTGAAGGGAGGAAATGGGTTTCTTTCTTCCACTTTATCATTTATAAAGCATTACTATGAACGTTTGAACCTGGATCAGAAGAAATCTTTTTCCTGATTGGTGAGAAAATCAGCTGATTTTGAACCATCAAGCACTTCTGTGTTCCTTTCTTTCAGTGTTAATATCAGTCATTTTTCTTGCTTTCATTTCCAAGTCACCAAAGTGAATTTTTTTTTGTCTATCACAACTCTTTGTTCAAATCCCTTTATACATAGCTGCGGTGCTTCAGGGCCTAAAACCTAAACTCCCCCCCCCCCCCCATTAATTTCTTTCAGCAACACTGTCAATCCCTTAGCTCCCTACATCAATCTGACAAAAGCAATTTTTTCAATTAAATGAATCATACTTAACACACAGCTTTGCTCTTTTTCTTATGCCACTTTCGATTGAAAGTCACATTGTAATGCATTAGATTGATGTGCAATAATATTCTATATTAGTCTCAGCTAGTTTTCATATGTCCAGAGCCATTGTTGTAGCATGCCAACATACATCAGAGAGGACAACATGAGAACTCAAAACATACAAATTGCGATAACTTAAAAATGATTATATAGTTTCTCTTTTGATACAAAAAAACAAATTAATTCTTGGAGCTTGCAATCTTTCTTTGCTATAATTGGAAATAATTTGATCTCACCTTCTTTTCAAATTTTTGGGTAGACTGGAAAAGCCATCTCTTGACTGACTCAGATCCTCAGCATTGCTTTGATTTTTCAAGTGTGCAAGAGAAACAATGTGTACCTATTCAAATAATGAAAAAAAGTCAATCATGAACTAAAATGCTGTATCTGGAACTGGATGTTGAAATGATGAGTAAAAATATAAGAGCAAACATAATTGAATGTGACATACACTAGTAAATGATATGGAGAAAGTAACAATTAAAGTAATCCATTCACTCTTTCATTATTCAGTACCCTTTATAATTATAGTATAAGGCCAACTCATCTGGATATAGAATTTTTCTGAATCATGCCATTAAGCCAAGTAGGTGATCAGCCCACTATGACCTTTTAGTAGTAGTACTTAACTTTGCCCACACAGAGGCCTTTGGCACATTGTTGTTTATTTCCATCATCCCTCTCTGATAGGATTAGGCATTTGATTCCACCTGGTAATGTTACAGGGATCAAGGGAATGGCATAAAGGGTTTGTTGGTTCTTTAGTGATATCAGCCTAAAAAAAAATTCTAATCCCTCTCACAATCTAAATAGTCTTTGATCAAGTAAACATTATGCACGCAATAGCATGAGGATGGTGAGGGTTCATATCAGTATCAGTTATAAGTAATTAGAATGGTGTCTTTTTACAAACCATTCACATTACCTTTGGGGGTTCTGTAAGCTCCACATAAACATGTGAGGCACACAAGTCTCCAATAACACAAGAGAGATTAGACAGGTTCATCAACTTGGAGGCCACTTGATACAAGAGGAGGGCAATTTGTTGAAAGGTTTGGACTTTTTTCTCTGAAGCAATTCTTGTCAAGTCAAAACAATTTTTATTTGGAATTCTGCACTCCTGGAACGTTGAACAACAAAAAAACAATTTATATGATAAGACTATGATAATAATGGTGTTCTTAAGGTGGCAGAAGAATTAACCATCTTAGAAATGCGGATGGCGCAGTATGGTTTGGAGAGAAAAAAAGAAACCCTCCCGCAAATTCCAAAGGATGTAAAAATTGACAGTTCAGAAAAGAGAATTAATATGAATATAAAAAAGAAAAAGTCATGGTGTTAAACACTATAGTTTAACACCTGTATCAATACTATAGAGGTTTTATTATTGGCAAGATGCTCTAGACATGTTAACATTCTGCCACACAGAGATAACGGAGAAGTCACATGAATATCTCACCCAGTCACAATATACTGACACTGGGCTAACCAGTCTTAGCACTGTTCCCATATTGCCAAGCGCTAGTTGGGCAGCTGCTTAAAAACTAGTTTTTACAACTTAAGTTTGTTGCAGCGTGGGATTGAACACACAACCTACCAGGTCTGAGGTGGAGACTCAAACACTTTGGCCAAGGGCGCCAGTGTAATGGTGTTGTCAAAAAGAATTCATAAATCAGCCAACATGAGAATAGATGATGAATGAGTAGACAGAGTTGACCTCTTTATATATTTAGGGCAAAAAATAATAATTATAATGGGAAATGTGAAATGGAGGAAGAGACCAAGATTGCTAATGCAAAGTCTAGCTTCAGCCAGTTAAAAACATCCTTATGTCACCACAAACATAAATAAAAAAAAGACCCAGAACTCTATGGACATTCAGCATTGCTATATGGTACAGAGACATGGACATTTAAAAAAAATCTTAAAAAAAAACTAGAGAAATTTGAAATGAGGACATTCTGTTATTTTGGCAAAATATTTTGAAATGGAAGAAAAATGAATAAAACAGTTTGTGACATCTTAGATGTCAGTCCTGCGCTACCAAACACCATTATGAGAAAGTTAAATACTTTGGAGACATAACATGCTACTATACTATTACTAAAGACATCTTTTAAAGGCAGAGGAAGACCATCGAAAACCTGGATGGATGATGTGAAAGGCGGTACAGGAATACCTGCAATGAATTGTAAAGAGAGAGCACCGGAGAGAGAAGGATGGAGAGTTGCTTCATGTCAGCCTAAACAAGGTGACACATGAAGAATGAGAAGAAGGAGACCTTTATAGGTCTATTGACAGCTTTGAAAATCTAACAGCTTGACTGCTAAGCCAGGCCATCCTCTGATATTGTGAACAAGGTGTGCATTTACAAATATGATAATAATTACATGATATAAACTTTTGTTAGAGCTCTAATATGGTACAGGATGACAGTAATCATCATCACTGAGTCAAAATTCTATTGATATGAGGGAAACAGATTTGTGTTATTTCTTATAGGCACACTTACAATGAACTGCATTTCTCCGGGACGCTGCACAATTTGTCTTCTGTTGGGCAAAATATTGTCAAGATCTAGTGATGGGAAGTAAGATTCCATCTCTTGGGAGAGCTTTTGGTATATCTTTTCCTTAAAGATAAAATCCTCATTCTGTAAAAATGATTTTTAAAATTTAGGAAAAACTCACATTATACTGGACAGCAAACCAGTAATCAAACCTCACCCCCTCCCTCCCCCCCCCCCCTTCTTTGTTTTCAAAACTTAATGGCACATTTATTGTGCTGCTTGGGTCCGTCACTTGTCCTTTGATAAAAATGTTTTCAGCATGGGGCCTACTTATTTAGAATAAAATGCTGATTGAGTTCTCATATCATCTTATGGATGTCAGAGCCTTTTAAAAGGTTTCAAAAATAGACCAGACTCTGTTGAGTCTAGTAATTGTAATGCATTGATCTATAAATGTGTGGAGAAGCACAATTGCTTTGGCTGGTTGGTTTGTGCCCTTTCATCCTGTCAACACACTATCAATTCCCTTCGTCAAATGTTAAACAATTTCATACATCAGATAAACAGCCTAACCTAAAGTAATCAGTCGAACCATGACACGAACCATTAGATAGCATCCTACTTTAGGAGCTCATACAAATCCTTCTAATTAACAGATTGATTCATTGTAAATCTGCACAGATTTTACTTTGTTTTAACATGTACATGGTTCATTTGAAATGTTTTTTCAGTATTATTAAGCTTTGAATTCATTTGATTGCAGATAGCAGAATTCATCTGCAGTTTAAAAAACCATAACCACTAAATAGGGAACGTTTGACACAGATTAGTTCATTAACAAATCACTCATAGTTCGGATTTATGTCATTTCTTTCCATGCTCATTGTCTATATCACACAGTAGCATATTCCAGCCCACAACATCAACTTAATCTGTGGTTGGCCAGAGGAAAACAAAAGTACTGACCGCAAAACTATGAGGTGGGGTAGGGTGATGGAGGCAGCTGTAGATAAAGAACCTTCAGTAGTCAATTTTCCATTTATTTCAACACCTGCCTGTTTCTCATGCCATTATTCTTGTACAGCCTGCATTCTAGTTACATAATCTGTTTTCAATGATGATCTTTGCATTTGCAGCAAGCCTTTTTAAAACATGCATCACAATAAAATAATTTGTTTTTAAAGACTTATTTTTTACTGTTCTTTGACTTCTCTGTGCTCATTACTTGAATCATTAATTACGCTTGCCATGGACATAAAATATCTTTGATTTCAACTTGTGTGTGTAGTTGAAGGATCAATTTTTTATGTGTATAAGTGCCATCTGTGGTACAGTAATTTCTGTGAAATTATGATTTTTTTCAGCTGCATTACTGTAGACGGTGAATTGCTGTATCTGAAGTTCTTTTCTTACATATTCCAGTTAATTATTTTTCTTGTTTTCATTATCAAGCTTTCTCAAGTACTAGTAGCATTATCATTCACTATCAAGCACAATTTTTTGATATATAGGACTTTCTGGAATTAGCTGTTTATAGTTTTTAACAAATGAGTCTTAGCTTTTTAAGCTGAGAAACAAGAAAAATATAAACCATTTCCATGCGATAGTTTCACTAATGCTCTACACTGCCAAAAAGTACTGGATGATGAAATGATGAATTTTACTACTGCCATTTAACTAGTGCATTTTAATCATTTTGCATACACTGCAGATGTCTTGAGTGACCAGGAACATTTATAATGTCTGTTACTTGCAAGAAATGTAGAGACTGAATCAGGACGGCTATAAAAAGGCTTCCACAGGTTATTGCAGCATTTGAAGAAAAATAACCCTATAGAATTTCATACTCATGTTGAGCTTACCTCACTTATGCGAGTCATGCTTTCAGATATGCTGACAAATGCTTTTACATCTCTATGGCTTTCCACAATAGTTGTCTTATCTGAGAACAAAATAATACCAGGAAGTATGAGTCAAGTGCGCTTTTAAATTACTTGATGCAATGGTAAATTTTTGAAAATATTCAGTCAGTTATGTCTTCCATCTTTTTCATTTTCCTCAATCAGACTAATCACAAAGTTTTTAAAACACATTATTCTAGTAAGCAACTCATAGTTTTGAAATTTGAGAAAGCATAGAATTATTTCATTTCATTTCTGGGTTTATAACTTTAAGTTTATAGAATACTTTTAAGAGTAAGTGGTCATGATCGATAGTTCAGCCTCTTAAAACTTGTGAGAAAATCAAAAAGAGAGAGGGGCAGTAGGAGGGAGAGAGTGAATGTCTGTGTGTGTATGTGTGTGTGTGTGTCTGTGTGTGTGTGAGAGTGAGAGAGAGAGAAAGAGAGAGAGAGAGAAGGAGAGAGAGAGAGAGAGAGAGAGAGAGAGAGAGAGAGAGAGAGAGAGAGAGAGAGAGA
>JAUEKY010303365.1:0-13167 GCA_031833965.1 Scyllaea pelagica | reverse complement strand
CCCCCCCCCCCCCCCCCCCCCCCCCCCCCCCCCCCCCCCCCCCCCCCCCCCCCCCCCCCCCCCCCCCCCCTCGTTTGTGGGTTTGTTTTTTGTTCTGTTATTATCTTGTTTTTGTATTTACTTTGGTTTCGCTAGGGTTTCTTTTTGTTTGTTTGTTGTTTTGTTCTTTTTTTTTTTGGTTTGTTTGTTTGTTTTTGCTGTAGTAATTTTTTTTGTTTATGACAAGTTAAAACAGAAACAATTGCAAAATGCGGCCCCGTTGGCAACGGCCCCAAGTGGTTTAGCAGCCACCTGATAATCAGTATGTCATGGGTTTGATCCCTGGCCGAATCATACCCAATGCGTAAAAAATCAACAAAATAGCGGATGTCCCTCTTTGCGTGAGGCTTCATGCGAACAGTGCTAAGAACAGTAGGCCCGACTTCAGTAAAATGTGATTAGGTGAGATATCCGAGTGAGCCTCCCTCTGTGTGGGTGCACGTTAACTTGTTCACTAAAAACCCATCAAAACATATGGTTGCCACTTTTCTCATCCCTGCAACATCAGTAGATGGGATCAAGGGCCTACTCCTTAGCCTTGGAGGTCCCATGAGCGTGTTGCGGCTTAATGTGATCGTGAGGTCTTAGTCTTATGCTCGATACACGTCTTTGACTGCGCAAAGTTGAGTCCTTGTAAAAAAAAACTCTTTACTCCCATTTTCGCACTCCACTTGGGTGTAAATGAATACCTGGCCGTTTACAGCGTTGTCTCTGTAGAAAAAAGTATCAGTGCCTAGCAGGCAGAATGTCTCGTCCTTTTTGTTTCCTGTAGCTGTTGGCTTGGGATCCCTTGCAAAGCGATTTAAGTACTGTGCATTTAGTGGATATTGCACTACATCAACGCTCAGGTTTTTTTAAGGAAGCCTTGGTAGTTGGAAATCGAAAACACTGGGTTGCAAGGCTGCTGCTGAGGTCAAAAAAGGTCACAGTGGGCGGATCATATTTGGCCTAATGACATGATCCAAAGAAATTCCATCGCAATAGGGTACCAAAGAATGAAATGCTAACGGTAATATGGAAATACCAATATCTTTTCTGCGTTGCATGCATAATGTCATAATGTGCCTATGTAGTTGTAGGAAGCCTAGGTATACGTGTCTCAAACCTTGAAAATACAGTACTTTATTTCAAATTAAATACCGAGACAATTGAAGATTAAGGATGGAAATTAAAAAAAAAAGATTTAATGCATAATTTCTGAAATTTATTTTACTTGGCTCAAAATACGTTCAGCAGTAGGTACGACTCAATTGTTTATCAAATTGTACAAAAACTGCTGAATATAAGAATTTTGTAAGGACTGTTTCATAGCATTATCTGTTCTCAAAAAGCTCTCATCTAGAATAAGGAAGAGAAAAGGACACGTCGTTTATTGCAAGCAGCTCGTCTTGATGTTTTATTTTGACTTGCATATCATAGGCTGCATACATAAACATAAATGAAATAGTCCGAGGCTGTGGTGTCACATATTCTTATGGGCGTTGTGAGACAAGTATGGATTCAACTGATTGATTTCAACTTTTCCATAAATGAAGACCTCTACCCAACAATGTTGTCAATAGTTCGAAAAATCAAAGAAAAACAAGAGGATGACTTAGGTAAGATCGCTCGTCTTTAACATCACTACGAACAGGAATAAGAACAGAAACAAGTAATTGGAAAATGACAAGAGCAACGAATATGAAGGAAAGGATATCAAGACCATAAGCACACTCAGATCATAATCATAGAATGGACTAGCGAAAAATCAAGAGGGCAATCAGCAGTTTGGGGGGTATCTCAACCTTCGCGATGGCGATTTGAAGTGATTTGATTACGTTGGCTACGCTCCTCCCCACCCCTTTTTGTTACCCGGAAGTGAAATCTCCTGAACCTGGACGTAAAGCCAGTCGTCAATCGACTTCACAATAATAATACTTTTGGGGACAAAGTATGAATGATGCTCACAATAAACAAGTAAAATTATCAACTGAAAACATAAGATTCATCGTCATTCTACTTTGACATTTAAGCAGTTGGGACACAAAACGCAATTCGACCTTGCTCATCAGGTTTGTACGAATCATTTATTTGTTTATTTGTCCTCTCTCTCTCTCTCTCTCTCTCTCTCTCTCTCTCTCTCTCTCTCTCTCTCTCTCTCTCTCTCTCTCTCTCTCTCTTCAAGAAGGTGGAAGGTTCGATCCTGCGCCGAAACATACCAAAGTCGTAACAATTAGTTTTTAGCAACGGCCCACCAGTCGTTTGGCATCATGGGAACAGTGGCCCGGTGTCAGTATATTGTGACTAAGTGAGCTGTTTGTGTTGAGTCTTCCGTTTATCTCATAGTGGCAGCTTGTTAATATATCTATGTCTTGGGCTCTCTGCTGGGGATATCACCTATTAAGTGTTGGAGTAAGGCTTTAAACCTTAAACGTTAGAATACTCTCTCTCTCTCTCTCTCTCTCTCTCTCTCTCTCTCTCTCTCTCTCTCTCTCTCTCTCTCTGTCTGTCCAGTCTGATCTGATGTTCTCATTCCTAGTCAGCACAGAATTTTTCATCCACCACTTAGATCTTGCTCCGAAGGCAAAGAGATTTTAGAAAGATGCCTGAAGAATTAACTTTTAGATAGTCTAGTTGTGATCAAAATCCTATCAATGTGAATTTGAAAATATTTCTGCGTGGGGACCAATTTACCAGGTACATGATGGACGTCTATACTGTAATGCCATGTGGAAAAAATTTTGCAGCTGTTGATCATGACCTAATTTGTGTCGATAGTACCTTAAAACCCTCATCTAGAAACAAACAAATCAAACTAAATTACCGTTTGTATCATCGTGATCACTCATTATGAACATATTCATCAGGATCATTCATAGTTAATTAAAATTTTTGTTAGAAGGATCCATTTGCAGTGGAAATTCAATATTGATAGCATTTGAAATTTTCTCATTGCTACTCATTTGAATTGATTTTATGGGCGATGTTATGATATTATAAATGTTTTCCCTTCTTTTTAATTCTCTGTGATTGTCTAAATCTTAGCTGATCTTGACATTAAAGCAACATTTTTGCTTTTAATTTTCAAGTGAGTTTTCGCATCAGGAGTGTGGATAAGAATAACCCTGTACAATGGAATGCGCGATACAGATCATCATCCTTTTCAAGTCAGCTTTTGAAATTTTTTCTTAATCAATCAGTTAGCCTAGAAGACAAATGTTTACCTAACAATGCAACTGGTTTGTTTGTTGTTGGTTTTTAGCTCTGTCCCGTAAATTCTTGTGTGGCTAATTTGGCTAGGGCTATTTATTCATCATTATATGAGGAACAGACACATGGGCTATTCGTCAGCCGCCTACTTGGTTATTCTACTTTTTAGAGGTCTTTTTGTAATATCAGCAGGTTCAGGTTTCTGAAGTAGACCCAAAAGATATTAGATTTTTGTTTATTTCCCCTTTGGTTCTATAAAAGGGTTGTCAGTGTTATGATTATATTCCATCACTTAGCATGGATGCTTGTGCAACATGCATTTTATAACTTTTGAACTGGAATTGTTCACATTAGATTTAGATTTTATGCTTGCATTATTTCTGAGTGTTTTGAGTTGTCCACCTTCTGTTTTTTTGTTGTTTTTTTTTTGTAATGTGAACTTTTTTTTGCTGACGTTGATTCTTTTTTAAAATGTCCCTCATTTCTTAGAATTATTCTAACAAAACAATTCATTATTATATTTCCCTGTCTGCAAAGTTTGAAGAAAATCCTTACAGAAAAAGTTTTGCGGTTCTCTGGATGATAAAAAAGTATCCATACTCTGAGCAGTAATAAAAGTTGATTTTCTTGTGAACAGTTGCATGGGGTACTCAAAAGGTAATGTTATGATCTTAGATCCTTTTTGTGAGAATAGAATTCATTATTTTGACTCATTCCTTTCCTGATCTTACCACAGAAAAACCTATGGACCCCGGATGATCTGCCCATAGAGTGTTTGGAACCTTTCTCAGATATTCACCATGGATCATATGGAATACAGCATTGCTCTTCCTCCTTGTGTTGAGCTCACTAATGCAGGCGTGGAGTGGACTACCATGAAACAACGCCTCTTCATACACTTAAACCCAAATTCCTTTTCTTACCTTCAGTCGCCTCCTAATCTTTCAACAGCCTTCCTGATCAATATATCACTGGAACAAGTGAGGAAAATTTTCAATTTGCATGGATTGTCAATTGAAGAGACTGAAAGGTTCAATAACATTTTAAAAAGTATTGAAGATATTTGTCTTCCAAGATTTCTGATCATTTACAACAGATATAGATTCTTCACTTGTAAACAGAATGGACCTGAGTTCAATGGGTTCCTTCAGCAGCTTCTTGCATGGTCAGATCTTTGTGAGTTTGGAGACCTGAAAGATATCCTTCTTAAAGATTGTATCATCAGCGGTATTTCTGAAGAGTCTGTACGACAGCACTTGCTAAGAACTGAACAGCTAGATTTTGACAAAACAGTTGAAATATGTAAAGCTGGACTTGTTAAAAAATATGGAAACGAAATTATTAATTCCAGATGTAATTCATACAAAGATGTTTGGACTGAGACTGATCATGAGATTAGTCACATCATTGCGAATAAAGGTTTAAGCAATGACAGAGTAGATGAGTCAACCAGCACTCAGATAGAAACAAAGGAAAAGGGAACACAAACAGAAGAGTTTTCAAGTATTTCTCATACTAATTTCCAAGTGATTGAGGAGAATCAAAATGGTCACAATGGGCTGTTCAGTGACTCCATCATCAAAAATTGTATCGACACTCATCCTTTATTTATCAACGATTATGAAAGGGATGCAAACAAGAACCATGTTGTCCAAAGTCATTGTGAAGCACTTGATTTGCCAGAACATATGGAAGAAGAAGTAACAGCTGATGCTAGTAATAAAACGGATATTATTTTAGCGCAGAATGCTGGACAGAGTCATATTGGTATGGGAATAGAGATGATGAGTAATACCAACATTGATAAATCAAACAGTTTAGATTGCAGTGCTGGTATGATTCAATCTTTAAGCCATCATGTGAGATTCTCAGATGAACAGCACCTTCAGGAACATAACAAACTACATTTCAAAGGTATAGAAACTGTCAAATTGAAATGTACAATTTGCTCTCTTACATTTTCAGATGCTACATCCCTTCGCAATCATAAAGCAAAACACAGTCACAGTCATCAGGTAAAAGATAAAGTCAAAACCAAAAAAAGGTTCAAATGTGAATCATGCTCGTCTACATTCAACACAGCTGCTCATCTCAGAGTTCATTCTCGACTTCATACTGGGGAACGACCCTTTGTGTGTGATACTTGTGGCAAAGGGTATGCAGAAGCTTCAAAGTTGAAAATTCATGTTCGTAATCATACAGGTGAACGTCCTTATAAATGCCCAGATTGTAACATGACATTTAAATGGTCTGCTGCTTTCAGTCGCCATCAGAGAACTCACACTGGAGAGAGACCTTATGAGTGCAAACACTGCAATACTTCCTTTGCTGATATAACTTCGCTTCAGAGGCATGCTCGTACCCACACTAAAGATAGACCCTACATGTGCATGTGTGGCTCTAGCTTCAGTGATCCATCAGCTTTGCGAGTTCATAAAAGAATTCATACTGGAGAAAGGCCACATACTTGTTCGATTTGTAATGCATCATTCATCAGAGCTCAACATCTGAAGGAACATTCTAAGCTCCATTCAGGGGATAAGCCTCATGAGTGTAAAACTTGCCATGCTCAGTTTTCTGAAGCCTCCAAATTGAAAAGCCATATGAGGAAGCACACAGGAGAAAAACCCTATCTTTGCAAAATTTGTGGCAGGGGTTTCTCTTGGACTGCTGCATACAACAGACATTTAAGAACCCACACCTTAGAAAAACCCTATGTGTGTCGGGTTTGTGGATGTGCCTTTGCTGATAATTCAAGTTTAACTCGCCACCGTCGCACTCATACTGGAGAGCGCCCATTTCCTTGCACTCAATGCACATCAACTTTTGTAGACTCTTCCTCTCTCAATCGTCACATGAAAATACACACGGGTGAAAAAGCTTTTACATGTGATATTTGTGGGGCTGCTTTTGCAGTGAAATCTTATCTAGACAGACACTTGCAAACTCACTCTGGAGAAAAACGTTTTGAATGTGATATTTGTGCTTCAAGGTTTTCTGAATCATCAAAACTTAAAAGGCATAAGAAAATTCATGCAAAAGCTAATATGAATGTGAAACAGGAAAAAACTAAAGTTTCCCGTAATTGGGAAACAAATGCCACCAGTGACCCATCACCCCTAAATCCCGATCTGAATCAAATGCAAGTCCATGACATAGGAGACTATCTCTCTAAGCCTTTGCAGTTGGATCCAACCAGTGTTACACATGAGTTTGGGAGTATTCCTGTTGCCAGCAATGTCCTTGATGCCATTCTCAATATTGATGCATAAGTTTCGTTTTGATCCTTTTTTTTTACACTGCCTTGTTTTCAACAAACAATTAGTTCAACACAGTTGATTCTTCGCTACTCTTTATTGTGATAGCATTACTGTGGTAAATTTTTCTCTCATATGTTGACGACTGGTCATAGCTTCCTTTCCTGGAGAAAATAGAGAATGATGATTATATTGATAGGGAAAAAATGTATATAATACAGTGTTCCAAATGGAGAATTTTTTCCAGTGGTCTTGAAAACCTATATGTTTTAGATCACTTATAATACAATACTGTAGCTCTTGTTTGTCTTTGGCATTCTTTTGGGTCAAGACAAACACAAGGTTTTCCATTGCTTTTGTTATTCTAGCCATAAGCAAATGAATAAACTAATCCAATCTGTAGGTTCTGTGAACTTTTGTAACACTGCAAATTCCTCCATTATTGTCAATTCTTCCATTAGCTCCTGTGTGATATGAATGGGGCACTTGTGTGGGGGTTGAATCATGGAGGGGTGCTTTCGTGAACAGCAATGTGGATAGTCCCTGGGAGATTTCCAGTCTTGTCAAAATACAGTGAATGCTCTTTCTTTAGGTCACCAATGAAGTTGAATATTTACCCTGACAAGATCCAAGCTACAATTTTGATTCCAGACCCAAAATATTCAGTTCTCCAAAGTCAACGAAGTTTACATCATCATTGTTGGTTTCCCATGTTGCATATTTTGCATGTTGTATTATTGGCATTACGGGCCAACAGTTCCAGTTGTTTCTTTTCAGGAAGCCTCTAAATGACTAATTGGCTCTTATTTGTCCTCTTTACTGGAGTACATTATCTGTTTGAATGCTGTCCTTGTGAGCTTTTTGACGTTTGGCTCCTGAGTCACTGAGTCTCTCTTTCACTTTTGGGGCTAAATCTTCTGTCCATCTCTTACGCCTTCAACTTCAGCAGTGTGAAATTTTTTCTTTCAGCTCTTTTCAACGCTACATCTATATTGAATGGGTCACTGTCTTATATGTAATCGCTTAAAAGGTGGGTTTTCTATTTTTTTTGTATGTTTTTTTTTGGTTGTTTTTTTTTTTTTTTTTTTTTTTTTTGGATTACTTAGGAAGAGAATATTTGATTACAAAGAATCAGACACAGAACCTCATGGATAAGCCTTTTGGGATTGACTAGAGAACTCCTTTATTCTTGAACTAACAAAGGGGGAGCAGCCTTTGTGCAACCTAACAATGGGGATAGTTCAGTGTGCCCTCAAGGTTCTTTTTATTGTTACATAATGCAACATCTCCCTTTTTTAATTTGTTCCCTTTGCAATAGTGTTTTCTTTTCCCCTTTTAAGTTTATTCCCCTCTTTATTTTTGATAGCATTTAATTCTTCATTTTTCTAGTCATACATTGACACATTATTGATTTTCACTCTTACATTTATTATCAATTCAGTTTTGATTTGGGATATCATCTTAGTCAAGAATCTTGATTATCTGTCTTGTCTTGTCTTGCTGAGTAAGAATTTGTTTTATAGTTTGCTATCTGGTGTTCCAAATTGAATAACTCTTGCAAGTGCAGAATGATGCTATCCAAACTAATGTTTTAAAATGACTTCCAACAAATTTTATTTTTAGTTGATATGTCTATTGCTACGCATAACACAATCCCCGTAACTTTGGTAAAAAGGTAACACCAATGTGACTTCACACCACAACACAAGTCACTATCAGTCTTGTCTTGAAGGCCACCAGGAGTACAAAGATTGTATATCTGATACTATTATTACCTTTCCTGATTTATGTTCTGCATTTTTTAACTTGTATGTCATTGTCTGCATCAGCATTTGCTGGCATCTAAGAAGTGTATATGAAAGGTCTTTAGTGTTTATCAACAGAACAAGAGGCTTGTGATCTGTATAAGGAGTGAAGCTCTCCAGCCCCTTCAGGCATCAATCAAATCTCACACATGATCAGAGCACTGTCAAACACTCCTTTTCTATTTGTGTACAGTGTTGCTCAGTCTCAGTCAATGTTCTGGAACAAAATACAACAGGTCTCAATGCCTCCTTGTGTTCTTGCAAAAGTATTCCCCCCAAACCACAGCTGCTGGAGTCTACTTCAACAACAATTGGAAGATTTGGATTTTAAAACATGGGAATTGGTTCTGTTGCAGGTCTTTAGGACCTTTCTATATGCATCTTCTAGTGTGCAAATTTGTGCTGTTTGTCACTTGGTTTGTTTTGTGTTAAAAGCTTCTTTAGATTCTTTCCTTGGCCCGTATTCATTGCTGTTGGTTAGTGCTTAACTGGCGCCCATTAGAGAATTCCCAGTCGGTGAGCCTTACCGTACTGTCCACCGTCCGGGAATACCCTAATGGATGTCGGTTAAGTAATAACCCACTGACATGAATACGAGCTCTGATAGACAGTGTTTGGCTTGTGGTATGTTTGTTGGGTTTTTTTGCAGGGCATTTTCTCGGTTAATATGATTCATATAATATACTAAGTTTGAAACATGATCTGGCTTTTCAGTCGGATTTAATTGCTTTCATATTTTCTTGTTTACAATTGACACTGCTATTGAGCATTATCATTTTTAATTGAGATGCTTCACTGAGGATTCTTAACTTTTTATCATGGTATGGTTTATTCAACATCTTACTCATAGCTCATTACTCTTGGCTCTCAGTCTCAGTTATTCCTTTCTTCCTAGTATGTTTATCTACACCCTTTTATCAACTGTTTGACAATTTAGTCATTATTCATATCATCGGAAGCCAAACAATATTTTGCTGCCTTGTTTTTCAATCTAAGGATGAACTCTTCAGCCGACTCTATGGGTTCCTGGCTGAATCCTGGGAGCTCGATCCTCTGAACCCATATGTTTGCTTTTCCGACATCTGATCTTTAAACATTATTCTCACAGCTTGTGGTTACTTTTTATCCCAGCCCCTTTGGCCAGGTGACAGCAGCAAAACAATAATTTTACTGTTCCTCTGGAGGGGTTTTGTTTATGTGAAGAAAGATTCCATGAAGTCCTGTCATTCATGGAATGAAGCTTGCATGTTGTTCTTATGCCAAACTAGCGCAATTATAGGAACCTGTGAGGCCATACTTTCTCTTCGACAATATGTATCATCAAATGGTGTCTTATCTTTGTTACGATGAATATAAGTAATACTGCAGACATTTACTTTTACCACCACATGCAAGTTCTGGATGAAGCAATAGCAATGCAAAGATATTAAAAATGCACCATTTTCCATTTCAATTACAATTACAGTAAACACAAAAACAAATTGTTTAAGTAGACCTTTCCTCTTACTCTTAGGATCCCAAAGTTCTCTTACGTCACTTGATTACCACAATGCCTAGAACTGAAAGTAAAAGACATACCATGCATCCCTTGAAATTTCAAAGCGGGTGGGTTGAGAGATTTCCTGATGGGTTCTTCTATTTCTTAATCTTTTGATTGTAATAGCTCTGTCATCTTACTTTTCCCTACACTATGGATTATCATGGGTGTGTGTTTGCACCAGATTGAGAGAGAGTAGTTGAGAGTTTTCTACCTCTTAGGTATCAAGCTGTCAGTCAGAGATCAAACATACAACCTGCTCCAATGTAGATGCTCAGCCACTTCAGCCAATAGTGCTAATTTGCTGACTGGTACTGGATAGTTAAAAATAAAAGATGATCAAAGCGCTCATTCAAAATTGACGGAAAAATCCAGTTGCTCTGGGCAAGGTGCAATCAAGACATTATTTTAGTCTATGATGTCCATTTTGTAAATTGAAATCAAGTCAGGAATGAACACTGACACTAATGAACACTGACACTGATAAGCTTAGCAATGATGTCTGCTGTGGTGCTTCATGTTGAACCACAACAGAAATAACGAGAACTCGGAAATAACTAGCGTATTTCAAATCCCCACTTTTTTCTTATTGTCTCTGGGTTGGAAACGATCTGGTTTAATGATACCATGCAATCCAGAACCCTGGAACGAGAACACAACAGGGAAATCGTGGATTATTTCAAGTTTCACACAGACACAATGCACATTCACGGTAGCCTTAAAGTGTACTACAGTGTGTGTAGGCTCTTGTGTGTGTGTGTGTGTTTGTTTCGTTTGTTTTGTTTCTTGCGGCACAATTTAGGCCATGTCAGCGTCCTCAAACAGTCAGAAAAGCAACTAATGCATCTTCCACAGGTCTGAGCAAGAAAGAAAGAAGAAAAAGGGGAGAAGACAGGAAAAGAAAGGGGAAGGAAGGAGAGAAAGAAAGAGTGCCCTGCAGTCGATTCTTACGACACATCGGCATCACGGTGGTGCTATTCTGCAACCCCGGACACCACATGGGGGGTTTCTGTGTATGTGTGTGTGTGTGCAATAACAACGAAAACTCGAAGTGACCAACACAAATCAAACAGCTATACTATAATGTGATAATTTAGTGGTTTCCCCTAGAATCGGGATAAGAAGAGCTTGGTAATAACGACAATTCTCCATTGGAACAGGGGTTCTTGTTATTACCGAGTTCCACTGTATTATGTATTGCCTTACAAGATGTGCTGTTATTGGCAGGAATGTTCTGAAACAGTGATTCCACACTTTCAAAGTTGTTATGATTGATCCATTTTTCTTTTTCACAAAGTATCTAGGTATGATTTCTTTAGCCAGGGTTGTTGTTTTTTTCTAATCTAAATGGTTAAGGTGTGTGGATGAAGTGCATCAAGATGGTGTTTTCTTTTCATAAGGTTTAAGGCTGTGGTATACCCAGTTGTTTTTTCCTGACATAATATAAGCATATACCCTGTTGAGTTGGGTTTTTTTCTGACATAAGCTTATAAGAGTAAGAGTGTGGTAAAACAATTGTTTTTCTCAAGTGTATAGGGGTGTGGTATACCCAGATGGGTTGTTTTGTTTTTCTTTTATTGAACTGAAAGAGTTGGGTGCATCCATTTGTTTTTTTCTTATATGAAGGTATCAAGTATGGTAGTGGTCAGCCCAGCTGTGCTTTTTTTAGAGAATGTTTATAAGTGTGATAAACCATCTTGGATTCTATGAGGCAAAATTATGTAACATTAAATAAAGAAACTGTTTACTTTTTCATTGCCATTTTGACTTTTTTACTGTCTTTCCAAATCATATGTACACATGAAATTCAAATAGAAATGTCAATTACTCCATATTATTATTATACAGCAGTTTGAACAGCTAACCTGGTTGTGTCACACCCAGTTGGTAGGACTGGGTTCACATGCTGCCACACTGAGATAAACAGACTTGAATATCTCCCCCAGTCACATTATTACGCTGACAATCGGTCCGGCAGTCTTAGCACATGGGTTTCAAACAAAATAGCATTGATTCTAATAAAGAACAGACTATATTCATATAATTTTCCCCCTTATTCGAAGTGTTGACAACACACATCCTACAACTACAACCTACTGACCTCTGGTTCCATTCCGGACAGATAAAGCCTTGAAGTTCAAAGGCTGTAAAATAGCAAAACTTGTTTAAGATATGGTACAGAAATCTGTAAGTGTAAGGCTATCTTTGAAATATGTCATTGCCTACTATAAAGTTGAACGTTAAGGTTTAATGTCCTGTTTCAACACTTTTGTAGGTCATATCACCAGCAGAGCGCTCTAGACTATTTAAAGTGCTACCACACAGATTAACAGAGGACTCAACATGAATATATCACCTAGTCACATTAAACTGACACCAGACCAACCAGTCTTGACACTGTTCTTATAATGCCAAAAATAAAAAAACAACGATTTTTAAGACTTGGGTATGTCACGGCCTTGGATTGAAACCATGGCATACCGATTTTGAGGCTGCCGCTCAACCACTTGAGCCAATGGCGCAGTAGGCTATATCACCGGCAAGAGCTCCAGACAAGCTAACTTGAACTGATCATTTCACCCAGTCACTTTATACTGACACCGGGCCAAGCAGCCATAGCACTGTTCCCTCAAAGCTGTACACAAGGCAAGACCAAGGTAAAAACAAGTAGTTAATAGTAACCAAAACATATCTCAGAAAAAGCAGGCAGTATGCAGTATGCAGTTATGGTGGTACGAGGGGTGGGGCGGTGTAAAGAGGATTAAGTGTACTTGGTTAGTTTGAGTAATGCTAAATACTAGTTGGTCAGGGTCTACTATGATGGTTTATGCATCTTAGGCAAAGTTTGAGATCAAACCAGCAACCCACAACTTCCAAGTCAGATACTCTACTGATGGTAGATCTCTCATAAACAATGCAAGTTTCAAGAAGTCTTTATTCTAGAAAATTGCATACAACGAAATGCCCTTCTTCTTTTCATGTACTTGCACATATTTCATAATGACCCCAAAAATAGTACAGAAACCAAAATACTGGTATATCTTATCGTGTAAGTTGCTGCATGAGAACTGGGAAAGTGATCTTCAAACTCCAGCATACTGAACCGAAATTGTATCACTGGCAGGCAGACTGAAAGTTTTAAATATTCTTTTCTTGCTGTAGAGCAACAGCAATGGAAGGTCAAGCTAAAGCTAAAAAAAACATGCGGTTACTCATCATTTCATCATCCAGTACCCTTTTACCATTAGGGCCAACTCTCATTAAGACGGAATTTCTCTGGATCATGCCATTAAGCCAAGCAGGTGATCAGCCCACTGTGACCTTTTGGTTGTAGTGGTAG
>JAUEKY010303254.1:0-13170 GCA_031833965.1 Scyllaea pelagica | reverse complement strand
GGTTACAGTACAGAACAGTACCTTCCTGATGCCGACGTGTCGTAAGAGGCGACTGCAGGGCACTCTTTCTTTCTCTCGTCCTTCCCCTTTCTTTCTTTTCCTGTCGTCTCCCCTTTTTCTTCTTTCTTTCTTGCTCAGACCCGTAGAAGCTGAGTTTGTTGCTTTTCTGACTGTTTGCGGGCGCTGACATGGCCTAAATTGTGCCGATAGCGCCGTAAAACCCTCCAGAAACAAACAAAACAAATCACTGAAACCCCCTGGGTGATTCAGCATCCAGCTTGGAGCCAGTGAAGCAGCAGGCTGCGGGTTCGATCCCCAGCAGTGTCGTACCCAAGACCTGAAAATTGGAAATTTAGCAGCTCTGTCTCTCGGCGTTTGGCTTTAAACTTTATGAGAACAATCCTAAGATTGGTTGCCCAGTGTCAGTATAATAATGTGACTATTTGAGATATTCAAGTGAGCCCTTGGTTTATCTCTGTGTGGCAGCACATTGACATGTCCAGATGGCTTGTTTTGACAGTGTGTTCAAGTCTGAAGCATCAAAATGTTAACCTGAACGTTATCCTTCTTATGTGCCTTCCTTTTCCTTAGTGCTTTTGCCTGTGGTTTTTTGGGTTTTTTTTAAATTTCATTATCCAGTACCCTTTCACTATTGCAGTGTAGGGCCGACTCTTAATGAGATGAGATTTCTCTGGATCTTGCCATTAAACCAAGCAGGTGATCAGCCCACTGTGACCTTTTGGTGGTAGTGGTAGGACTTCAATTTTGCCTGGAGACTGCCAAGAGTTCTATAAAGTGTGCAACGTGCACAGGGGACCTCCGGGTTTATCGTTTGTCTCTGATAGGACTAGGCTCTAGATCCCACCTACCAATGTTGTAGTTGTAGGGATTAGGGGAGTGGCATACGGGGTTTTTCTTTGGGTTTTAGCGATAAAAATCACAATGTGATTTTTGTTCCCCAGACTGACTCGAACCTGTGTCACTTCGTTTTCAGTGCCAGAGCCATGACCACTGAGCCACCGTGTCCCCCTCTGCCCGTTGTATGATGGATAAAGTATTGCATTGGGCATGAAATACTGAAGTCAAACATCATAACAAATCAGCAAACAGAATTTTTCTTTTTTCCAACCCTATCCTGAAATCTGCTGTGTAAACTGTTCTGTTGGTTTGACTTTCATTTGGTCAATATGTAAATCAACAGAATTTCATTTGATCCTTTTTCAGAGCTTGTGTGCCCCTGACCCTGACCCCCAGCTCAAGGTCAGCCACTTTGAACGTAGTTACGAAGACAATGAGGATCTCGGCCTGAATGACATGAAGACGGAAAACTACTCATGACAGAACACCGTTGACACTGTTTTTTGTTTCATTTCTTTTTCCTTTTTTTTTTTTCTATTTTATCGCCATCCGCTTCAGTTGCATTTTATACTAGCATCATCATTTAAATACACATTTATATGGCTACAAATACATGATGTTTTTTGCATATATTTGAGGGCTTTTTTTTTTTAGTAGTTATATTTCATTGTGATATGAATTGTTTGTGTCAACCTATCGCTGCTCAGGTTAGATCTAAAGAATCATTTCATCTATAAATTTCAAGCAAAAGGGAATTTTGAAATGCTTTTTTATTCTTTATCATCAACCCAAGTCTGTACTGCACTTGAATGAAGAATAAAGCAGAGATAGTTCTGGAAAGAAAAATAAGTGTACCTCAATTTGATAGTTGAAGTTATTCATAGAATTTGGATATTTGATCTGTTACTGTACTTTCATTGCCTGTAGTGGCTAAGCAGCGTATCTAGATAGATAAGCATCATAAGGCTGCAAGTCCAATCTCAGGCTACATTAAAATTTGTTTGACCTCCCTAGATTTACACCTCAATGTGTATCTTCTTTGAGTCATTCAAGAGTGGGCACAGTGGGTAAGCCACCTGCTTGTCTTAATCTCTTGGTTGATATGAATACTGATACCGATTCAGTTGTTTTTCTCAAGGAAGACGGGAAGGGGGGTGTATGGTTGATTAGATCAACTCAGAACTGAACTTTGACTATCATTGTTTCCTCCATGAATGTATAATGATCTTTTGGTAGCTGTTTTATGGTTAATTCGATTAGTCTGTCAGCTCACATGGGGGCTTTCAGTGTTTTTGTGAAGGCATTCAGTGTTAATGTGGAGGCATTCAGTGTTTATGTGGAGGTATTCAGTGTTTATGTGGAGGCATTCAATGTTTATGTGGAGGCATTCAGTGTTTATGTGGAGGCATTCAGTGTTTATGTGGAGGCATTCAGCGTTTATTAGGAGGCATTCAGTGTTTATGTGGAGGCATTCAGTGTTTATGTGGATGTAGGCAATGCCATACCATCGAAATTCTGATATTAGTCAAAGTTGTGATAACAACATATCATATGGGGACACCGCAATATAATTTTGTAACTCTTCTGGCTAAAACAGTACATTACAGTACACACCGTCTATATCAACATTCAATATGATGACACCCTTTGTACAATGACATGGGGCTCAGCTCCCAAAGTTTTCTTCATTTATCCCCTTCTTTTTCGCCATTAGACCTAGAGATTTGTTGGCTGTGTGGGGGGTTTTCTTCCCAGTGGGTGAAATGTATAGTGATATGTGTATCGCAATATATTGACAATGTATCAAGGAACTGTACACTGATGTTTTTGTTTTGTTGATCAGGTTCCTTGTAATACCGACCAAAGCCAGTGTAGGGACCCGACATAATGTTTGACACCAGAATGCGTAAAAAAGTACAAACCCAATCTGACATCAATCAAAAGTCAGGAAAAACTCTGAGCCAAGAGATTAAAACAAGCAGGTGGCTAGCCCACTGTGCATATGAGTATAACCTAAATGCACTAAATCACTGTAAATCAGACTTGTTCTAATTCTAAAACACATTCTTGTTGACAGGGAAGAGGGTCATGCATCATCACTCAGCAATCCAAAAAGGACCGAGATAGATCTTAAATGAAATATCATATAGACACCATTATTTAATGGCTCTTGAAATGGAGATGAGTCACATGTAAGATTACCAATTTGAAAATAGAGATGAGCTCTTATATAGCCTGGAGTATGTATGAGTTTATCCTGAATGTCTATGAAAGTGGGATGAGTCAATGCTGCAATGTTTTGACTTTGGAAGGTAAGACACATTGCACTATAACTATAACTGAAGGCAAAGAAGCCAAGCAGCCGTTCCCCCCCCTCCTTTCCCATTTGAAAGCAATAGACTTATCCTACCTACAGATCTTATTTCATCATTACCAATAGGCTTTAGTGATTCTTATTGCTTTGGTGCTCTGATGCCAGTCTTATACAATACATATCAAGTTATCAAGCATTGCACATAAATCAAAGCAGCCATGACCTTGGCTTACCTAAAAACCTTAGGTCAAAGAGTTATGAATTTTCATAGACTAGAATTATACTTATACCAATATTGATGATTGCCCATTGGATTTGGTGATTCTCATTGCTTTTGAGCCCTGATACCAGTCTTAAATCATACAGTAATAAGGATTGCACATAAATCAAAGCAGTATTGGACTTATCTTACCTCAAGATCTTAGACTAAAGAGCTGTGGATTTTCATAGACTTTTTTTATGTATTTCCATATTTATCATTGCTTTGGTGCTCTGAAGCCAGCCCTAAATCCTACATCATCAAGCATTGTACATAAACCAAAGCAGTATAGTACCAAACTCTCAAAGCAGTAGTGAAGTAGAAATGCTGTTTCTCACCTGGCAGGGGAATAACGGTGGTGGTCATCTGACCCATGTCGTACCAATTCCTTTCACCACCGGTGTAGATCCCTGTGGGTGAGCTGCTGCTTGATATACCCATGGACACCTCGTATCTATTGGGAGAAGGCAAAGAAGAGAAGAAATGTATGGTCTGATCAACCATAACAGAGTCCTTTGCTGTGTCAGCCATTGTGGCTTGAGTGACAAAATGATTTGTAATTCTCTGTTATTGTTTGTGAATATCATGTCATACTGGGAGTAAGATTTGAAACTCTGACAATGGAAAAAAAGTCTCTGAAATTACGAGGACTTAAAAGGAGTTATTAATGGAGTTGCGTCTCTAGCTTTCTGTTACTTTCTCTCAATTATCCATGGTAAGTCAAGCAAAAACATTTTTCTTGTTACACAGCATGAATTGTTTCTAGAACAACAGGATATTGTCTACCTCAGCACAGAAAGTCCTTGGGTTGTTGTGATAGACCACCGGGCAGCCAGATAGGTGCGTGATGGGCTGTAGCTGTCAGACCCGGAGCCAAAGCTCAGGTCAGTGATGTCCTCCACTGTGACCAGGTCGTGAGTTGGACCCCCTACCAAGGAAGATGGAGGACATTAATATTTGTCTTGAACATGAAGCAATATATATTGAAAAAAAAAATGTTGAAGGAGAATTTCAAACAACACACGAATAATGATAGAAATTGCAAATTTTTAAAACTACCATAAGTTATCATCTTTTAATCCTACGCTGCTATCCAAAAGATTGGAATCACTCTTGGAATCCAAAGAAAAAATCCTTTTCAAAATTTTACTTCTGTTAGATCCATTTTCACTTTCCCTTTGCTTCTATTTCAAGCATCATACAACCAGTCATAATAGTAGATTATGATTTCTCAGAATTCACTTTCCTTTCCCCTCTACTTCCATTCAATAATGTAAGACATCCAAAGAAATAGTAGGCAACTTGCCAGATGTGATGTCACTGCATCCTGAGGCAGCGGAGCATGTTTGGTCCTGGATAGCGCACACACAGTGACCCTGACAGTTGTAACTGCTGCAGCGACGCCTCAGCTCCAACTGGCCGGCAGTAAGGTAAAACTGGTGGTGGAGAGCCTGGGACTTCAGGTCAACCTGGGAGGAGTTTGATGGACCAAGACATTAGCAACATGGTATGTCATGGCATAGATTACCTGTCAGGGTGTGTAACAAGACTGGCTGGGTGCAACACATGTCTTTCCTTTGTCTAACAAGTGCATGTGATACTAATGTAAAATAGAATATCTTGAGTTAATGTTTTTTTTTTTTTCCATTTTCCCCCGAGCACGAAAATTACCCGCAATTGCTCGATTTGCAGCTCTGCATTGCAGCCGGGAAAATCCAGTCTTTTTTGGATGTGACTCAAAATAAGAATTAATAAGAAAAGGAATTTTATCTTTTTATTATTTGATCTGTCTTAACAGCCTGAAACCAAGTTACAGAGAATGAGATTGAGAAAAAAATGTGGAAAAAATGATTAGAATTTCTAATGAAAAATTACATATTATCTATGAAGTGCGTGTGAAGTTTGTGTGTGCAATTTTACCTTTTTAGTCAAATTCTCTAGGATCCAAAATATTTCTTCTACTTTTATCAAGTTTACCACCTAGATCTGACTACAAATAACTGAAGGAAAACTGTAGCCCTCTGATTATAACACTAAATATATGTGGATACATGGTAGGACTTTCTCACCCCATTGACAGCCCACACGCCAATGAAGATGGAACTGTAGCTGTTGAGGTTATTAGTGGAAATGGTGTTCAGCTGAACGTAGCCTTCGTCATCATAGGTTGTGCCACTGTTGCTGTGACTCACACTAGCATATGTGTTGCCCTGAATAGGATCACATAAAAAAGAACAAAAACACATCAGTTCATAATCTCTGGCTGATGCAAAGCTAGAGTTATTTAAAAAAAACAACTTATGTTGTGAGTATTGCAGTCAAGCACATTGACAAGGAATGGATAAAAACAGCATTTCTTACTAAAACAATCTAGTCATGACAGATTTAGCTGCTAAGTTCCTGACTCAAGTATCAAACCCTATACCTACCAGTTCCAAGGTAGGCAGTCTACAGATTGAGCAAATAGCACTGGCATGAAGAAACTAAAAGCTACTTTATTCAGTAGGCTATTATGATAAATCATTAATTCAAGACAGAATACAAATAGTGATAGTTCCAACGAGCTCTACATTTATGAATAAGCCGCTCAAGATGTTTATCAAGTTGAGAGGTTTTCAAATTCCTTCTTTCCACTGATGACTCTAAAAGAAAGCCTATACTCTTCAACAGGTTGTAGATCAAAGACACACTAGCATGGATATCAAGCATCTTGGTTGGAAATTAATATTTAAAAGAATTTCTGGGACCAGAACATATTATCAACTCATTTCCTGCTGTAAGTGGTTAAAAGCAAAATAAGTATATAGATGAAGAAAGGATAAATATAGCCTCTTAAAATCCCTGTTATTGCTAGTTTGATGTTATAATATATTGATACCAATGATTTACATTGTTTTCTTGCAGCTTATATAAAATAGTTCCTACTGAATCAAGCTCCTTGATAAAACTGTCACCTACCACGTTGAGGTCGGTGGCAAATGGGGTACTGCCCACACTGACTAAATAGTGGTCAATTCCGGAATGCCTGTCCTTGAACCCGACCCAGGCCAGGCGGAGTGAGGTCGAGGTGTAGGTCATCCAGGTGTTTTGGTGTCTGGTCAATCTGGCAGCATGGATTGTTGCAACCGCAAACATGCCTGGTACAAAACATGTGAAATATTTTCGTTCATCCGGGGAAGAAAAGAAGATTAGAAAGACTGTGTTAAAAGTTTGAATATAAATGATGCAACCAGGATAACAATGGTTTAAACTAAGGTGTTCACTGGGCACACAAATACTAAGTTAAAGAATGAAGATGATTAAAAAAAATTCAAATGTTATGAAATAGCACTACACCTTTGAATGGGAATATTTGACAATACAAAAAAACCCACTGAGATAAGATATGACAAAGAGAGAAATGAAGGAGAAGACATAAAAGTGATATCAGTGTATTTTATCTGCATGTGCATTATTGAAAAATGCTGACAAATAGTTTGATCTATGATAACTGAAATGTTATTGTTATTGAATATTAACAAGTAGCTAACAATATTATTGTTACCGACTATTAAGAAGTCGGTCACAAAAATCTGGCTTCAGTCAAGTATACATGGTCCAAGTGTAAAGTTTTAAGCATATCCAGGAAGGAAAATATGTGAGTATTACTTGCAAAGCAATTGAATTGGCAGTAGTTTGATACCAGCTTGAGCTCAATTATATTGCTTTAGCCTTTACTTCTCTTTTTTTTATTAACGTTTGATAACACACTACTCCACTATCTATTCCAGCTGCAGAATATGACGGTGCTGCGACCAGAGGTTTTGGCCTTAAGACTGACCTGGCAGGGGTGGGGTGGAGTCGAACAGAATGCTGTTTGAGGTGGAGGTGGTGCAGAGCTTGGCCACATTGCAGGCTGTCACTTTAATGTTGTAGTCGGAGCCATCCTGCATACTGAGGATGTCCTGGTAGTTGAATGTGTGCTGGGTCACCACAGCAGGCACCTGAGCAGGAGGAATTGGGATAGTGTTAATAAGACTATGGGAAACCACTCAATAACAATGATAATAATAACAATAATAATAATGTAAATGACAATAATCATGATGATAATAACAATCATGATAATAATCATGATAATAACAATGATAAATAATGACAGCAATAATAACAATAATAACACATCAAAATACAGTGTCCCCATATTGCTTCCACAGATAAAGCCCATCTGTATCTGCATTTACAGTTTGTAGCTGTACCTCCACGGCTGAATGGCTGTAGTCATTCTCTATGTGGGACGTAATGGAGACGTAATATTTCTCAATACTTGACTCAGAGTCTGTAAAGGACCATTCCACTCGGAGGGCATCTCGGCTGATCAGAGTGGCTCCATCTAATGAGCCTATTCCCTCCAGCAGACGAGGCAGGTAATTGGCCCCAGGAGAGGAGGTATCCACAATGAATCCATTGGATGAAGCTATTGTTGACAGGCCTGCGGATAAATGCACAAGAAAAAAAAGAGAGAATGTTGAAGGTCATTCTGATTACATCAACCTTCATTGTTTAGTTTTACTGAGCATATGCATTAAACAAAGATAAAGTCTTAAAAAAAGCAGAAGAGAACTTATGAACAGAAAATGATGTTATTCAATGGGAGCATCAATAGCTGTTTGAAATAATGGTTGTTTAGAAGGTAATGTAAATAATGACCATTATTTGATAATGTAATGATTGTAAAGGCATAGATTTTTGCTCCTTTTGTTTGTCTCATCATCTAAGAGCATGCACAACATATCATTTCCCTCTTTGAAATAACAAAAACGTTAAGGTTAACATTGAACCCCTTTTTAATGTTTTGACATTTAAGTTTCAAAACTTAATAGGTCATTTCAAGGACAAAGCACTCTGGATATGTTAACAGGCTGTCACAAGGAAGACAGAAATAAACGGAAGACTCATCACAAATATCTCACATAAACTAATTCACCAATTTTTAATATCAACAATGAATGTTCAACCTGGGCTTGAACAACCTATTTCACCCTGGTTTTCTTAGAAAACTTCAACAAATCATACACTGAAAAGTCTTCCTCATCAGATTTGTTCAAACTTTTTACGCTTATTTCTAAACAGAGGAGGGGGGGGGGGGGGGGGGGGGGGGGGCCCCCCCCCCCCCCCCCCCAATGTAAAAACTCAAACTTGAAATTTCTTCTATTCACTAACCGGCCCTGTTGTATGCCTTAACATTGACGTATATCTTGGTTCCAACAGACAACGTGGAGAATGCTGCATCATAGGCAATCTCAGTGAAACCAGCATCAGTCCAGCCTTTGACATTGGTGCCTCCAGCAGATGTTCCAGCCGACCACTGGTACTTGGTGATGCCAGACTCTGCGTCATGGAAGCCGTACCATTTGGCCCCAATAAACGTCCTGCAGAAGAGTTTATGTGGTAACAAGTTAAAAGGTCATTTAAAAAGATTTTTTCTTTAAAATAAATTGTCAATTGAAAACAAAAAAAAGTTTTTTGTTGTTGTTTACTCAAAATGATTACGCCTTTCCAAGCCAAAAGTTGATACAGGAACCTAGATTATAAAGTTAAAAGAGCCACTCCTTAATGTTTAAAAACATGAAATTATGAGATCCTGGATACAATACAAAAATACATCTGTAACCGATTTTACTCAAAATGAATAAGCTTTTGCAAAGTAAGTAATGAATTATGGAAACTATGTTGTAAAGTTAAAAGACTTTCTTTAAAATGTTTTTTCAATATGAAATGAGACCCTCAGATGATCTTCCCATCAAATAAAAGAAAAAATTGGTTTTTTTGGGCATCAGCAGCAGAGCAGCATTTGCAAACTGAGCAATACATGCTAGTTTTCTAGCTCAAGGATAAATACTTGCTTATTGACCAGGTATGCACAATTACTATACACACAGTACTGAACAGAGACCTAAAACCCCTGTGTGGACTTTGGCTCAAATCAAAGGGTGACCTGTTGTGTATTTAAAATCTCTGGTGGAAGACTGTAAAAGCAGGGGGGGGGGGGAAGAACTCACACAGAATATTAAGAGAAGCAGCCAAGGGGTCCTGATCAGATGAATAGGAGGTGAAAGGAGTTAAGTCAAGTAAGTTGGTATGCACAAGCTTTAAAACAAAAAGAAAGCACATGGTAGAATTACAACTGTTGTCTCCGTTACCTCAGGTTCTGGAATTCAATGTCCTCGTCAGCAGTTCCATCCTGGACGACTCCGGCCACAGGAGGTGTCGTGTCCACCAAGATGCCATCAGATGTTGCCGTGGCACATCGGTCAGTGTCATCACATGCTGTCACAGTGGTGTAGTAGGTAGAGCCAGGAGACAGTTCGACATCTGTCCATATTATTTCTGATGAGCAGATAGGAAAGTTAAAACCAAATTTAGACCCACCGGGCTTGAATTATTACAAGAATTCTACAGGATGTAATAGGTTTTACAAATTGATACTGAATCTTGAAACCTCCAATGCTTATGACTCAAGCTTTAAGCCCTTGTGAGAGATTATGTACCTTACCTACTTAATTTCACTCAAGAATGGTAAAAATGAGTACCAGTCAATAGCTGGAAAGTAATCTGTGATTGACTAATTTCCTTCATTACTACTTATCAATTCTTAATCACAAAAAACTGATAAAACTATGAGTCCTACGAAATCACATTACTGCATTTTATCAAAAGACTGATTTGAATATTGACTCTTTCAGAGTATCAAATATCTGTTTCTTAGATGAATCATGCTTCATACATCCAAGTTTAATGATAAATAACGCAAAGGAACACAAAACAAGTTAAGGCTTTATTGCTAATCAAATCTATAGCAAATTCAGAACCACACAATCGATATCAACAATAGATATTGCATGAAAGTACCTGTCCTCAAACCAACATTGACCTCCTTAGCAAGGTCGTCACATCCATCACACGACCCCAGGCTGACAGTGTAGTAGGCTAGGGTGGCGTAAGGGCTGTAAAACCACTGCCAGTAGGCCTCTAGCGGGCTGTTAATAGTTGTCTTATAATCATCATCTTGGGTAGTTGTGGTGCGGCTTGAGCTAGAGCCATCAAACACCACGCCAGTTGTTGGACCATCCAATGCAACCAGCATGGGCTTAGAAGAGGTCACATTGTACAGATTGGCTCCATTATAGGCCTACCAGGAAGCAACAAAATTGAATAAAAAAGAGACTAATTTGGAAATAGAACCAATTAAGTTTGATAAAAAATGAACTAGCTTTGTTTTGATGGAAATGGAAACACAACTACAAGTAATGAAAAAAGAACTAACTTTGTTGCAACGGAAAAAAGGACTAGCTTTGTTTCAATGGAAAAAGAACCAAATTTGTTTTCATGGAAATATAGCCCCAGAGAAATGGCCAACATCCTTCAAGAGTACAACAACCTCACGCAATAGAATTATTTACATAAAAAAGATACCCAACACAACAAAAGTGCTCTTCAAACACCACATTGATGGTGTTACAAAATGAAGAATTCAATTACCGACCAAAGCTAATAACAAGAATGTTAAACAAAATTGAACTATTTTGAGTATTGGTTAGTTCAAAGGATCTATAATAGAAAGGAGGGATCTTTATCCTCATGAGTTTAAACATTCTACTTTTTCCTTCTATCTTTGCTCTTCATTCAACTTTTTTGTGTAAATGAATGATGGAGATGTTACAATGCGACAGATTTAGTACATCTTTTTAAAATTCAGCTTTATATTGTTAGTAAGAAGTATGAAACTGTTCCATTATACTGATGCATCATGCAAACAATTCAGCAGAAAAGAATTAAGATAATTTCCACTTGGAAGTATGACTTTGAGTAATGAACATGCAAGATATTGTCAAGACTACTTCTGATTTTGTTACATGATTTTCTTTTTCTATCACAGCACCGTGTGAGTTTATTCCAGTTAATGTGGACAGATTACAGGTAACAACTCCTGCTGGGGTCAAAGGGTGAAGAATAGCGGGAAGTAAAGTGGAGAGCATTTATGTAGCGCAATATCCACTAAACGTGCACAAAGCACTTTACAAGGGGTCCCCAACCAATAGCAACATGAAACAAATAGGACAAGACAAGCAGCCTGCTAGAGCTAGTACATTTTTCCGGACAGGGACAACGCTATTAATGGTCAGGCACTCATTTACACCTGAGTGGAGTGGGAAAATGTGAGTCAAGAGCCTTTTCCAAGGACTCAACTTTGCCGCATCACTGACGGGTGAATCGAATCCAAGATCTCACAATCACAAGCCTAAAGAGTCTACCACTAGACCACAAAGTCACACGTAAAAGAGTTGTACAGAATTAAGAACTGTAACAGAGTGTAGCACTCTCCATCTAGGACACTGACCACAACAGTGATGTAGTAGGCCTTCCCATCCATCAGGTTGTAGTCCATGGTCCTCGTTCCACACGTAGTGGTCTCAGTCTCAAAGTCCATGCGGTCAATATGTCCAGGCTGGGACCCCACAGCCCATCGGTAGCTGCTAATGCTGGACTCTGGGTCCACAAACATTCCGTCCCAGCTGGCAAAATCATAGAGCAGAAAGGGAAATGAAAAATGTCATTTCAAGGGTTTCTCATACTCTAAACATACAATGATAATCTAACAACATTGACTTGATCTAAGAATTTGCAGGGAAAATAAAACAAACAATCCTCCCTCCTTTCACTCAAATCCATCTTTTTAATGAATTTCACATTTCAAGTCAGGATTTGAATGCTAAAGAAACTTTACATTAATTTGATTCCAAAACCTCATCTTCACCTCTAAATAGCATCTTTCCATGTAAGATTTTATGTTTAAAAATATAATTTATTTATCAACCTCAATAGAAACTTTTTTTCTTTGATTTCTTATTAGGACAAAAAAAATTTGCGGGCAAAAATTTAGTCCTTCTGCTTTAAACCATTGATCAAAACAGTGTAATACTGTTGGCCAAAAAGGGCTGGAGTAAAAAAAAAAATCAATAGATATACTAGAAGTCAGGTCCTTTTCTGACCTGGACTATAATTTGTCAGAGTAAACTGTCACTAATACCCTGGGATTTAGAGAGATGCTGTTCTTACCAAACAGTGACTGTGGTCAAGGAGGTGAGGTAGCTGCTTGGGAACTTGAACTGGACATTGGTGACCAAGGGTGGAGAGTTGTCAACAATAAACCCAGATGAAGTTACTGTTCGGTACTTGCCAGTAAAATCAAAGGCTGCAAAAAAAAAAAAAAAAAAAAAAAAGGATATTTATTTTTAATTAAATAGTAGATGTGAATTATTTTTACATTCAGACTCCTTGCACCAACGAAAAAGGTATATTTTCACTTGATATACTATCAGAACATTAACACCATTATTAGAGCCTTTGCGCCTCCCTTCAATTTATAATACCTTTCTGTAAAGAGAGAAATTTGAAAATAAAAAAACCAATCAAGCTGTAATTGGTAATTATATAGCCATTCTTTGCTGTCATATACTCCAAAACAATGCCTGCCAAGCATTTTTCACAGAAATACCCATGTGTTGTAACATAGGCGATGGCTCTTTGCTCTCTCAACTCAACCAACAAAGCCATCTCTAACCCCCCCTCCCCTTTTCCACAATCTCTGTCTAGCCCCTGACTTCTCCCACTTCCTAAGAGGTGTGTGGTGGCAGCGTAATAGTAGTGATACCAAGTTTGGGGGGGGGGGGGGGGGCCTTGTGTCACTAAATAAGCT
>JAUEKY010303143.1:0-13180 GCA_031833965.1 Scyllaea pelagica | reverse complement strand
TCCCTCTCTCCCCCTCTCTCTCCTCTCTCTCTCCCCCCCCCCCTCTCTCTCTCTCTCTCTCTCTCTCTCTCTCTCTCTCTCTTAACTTCAACACCACCATTATCACCGCTATCACTAGATAATCACCACAACCACCACAACCACCACTACCACCACTACCACAACAATCACCACCACTACCACCACCACCACCACCACTACTACTACTACTACTACTACTACTACTATTACTACTACTACAACTACTACTACTATACTACTACTACTACTAATGCTACTGCTACTGCTGCTGCTGCCACTGCTGCTACTACCACTACTTCTTCCACTACCACCACCACCAACAACAACAACACTACTAGTGCTACTTCATTACTACTACTACTACTACTACTACTACTACTACTACTACTACTACCACTACTACCACCACTTTTGACTTATCTTCATATACAGGTTGCTACATTCCTGATGCTGCCGAAAATGGACAAGTGACCTGCAGTTATGTCAGCAATCAGCACCAAGTGTTGTGAGTAGTTTATCGAGTGCACCAATCAATACTCAACAATTGCCTTATTTTCTAATGATGAGATGCAAAGTGTGGTTTTGCAATATTAAGCAAACAGCAAAACCAATATCTTGTTCAAGCAGGGACTGCTACTGAGACTTTAACGAGATAATGATGGATCTTGCTGTTTGGGGGCTTCACTTTTGTTTGCTATTTAGCTTCTATTTCTTCAGATAACAGGGGGCAAAGAAATCAACTTTTCGTCATTTCATTTTGAGTTATTGATGGCTGTTATAAAAAATCTAGATATTTGTTTAACTCAAATCTTGTTTTACGTATGTATAATGAAATAATAGGCAACCTTTTCTTTTGGAAGGGATGCCTTCCTTTGTTTCCAAATCACTATTTCATATTAAATTGTTTTTCATTTTAATTGATAAACAATTTTTAGCCTTAAGATATTTTAGATGATATATAACAGCACTTAGTATTACTCATCATTTGTTTTGATTTGAAATTATGTTTTGTATTTCCCAGCCTGTGTGTTTTCACATGTGACAAGGGGTATCACTTTGACACCACAAACACCACAAGTGTGTCCAAAGTCTGCCACAATGCAACTGGCAAATTTGTAGAGGATCCCACCCCTCCGGCGTGTGTCAGTGAGTATCCTCTTTCAACTACTTGAGGTCCCAGTTGATCCCTGTACACCAACCCTTCCACCATTCGAAAGCTATTGTGTCATTTTACCACTTAACTTAGTTTCCCCAAATCAAAGATAATCTTGCCCTCTTGATCTTGTTAAAAGTTTACAACTCTTTGGTGATAATCCCCTTTTAGTGAAACTTTAAGAGGAAGAGATCAACATGTTTTGAAAATTATGTCACAATTAAAGTGAATGAATATTTTTCCTGTTTGGTTTTAGTTACAGTAGCTATGAGTTGATACAGTGTAAACTGCACCATGATTGCTATGTAATAGATTGAGATATTGTTAAAAGCATTATGGAGTCATTTTGGTGACAAGCAATGTAAATAATGACTATTTGTTGTTTTTTTTTATTAAGACTTTGAGTTCTATCTTTTGCAGAAACAAAATCCCTGGTCTCTCAGTCGAAAGGTAAGAATGCAAGTGATCATAAACTGATGTGGCTAAAGCAAGCTTGTTCAGAATAGATTGAAATGATGTATTCAAGGAATTAACAATCAAAATAATTCATTTGGAAAAATATTTTCCCGGGAAGGAATTTGTCAACACTTGATAGAGATATGTTCAGAGGTTATCACAAAAAGCCAAAGGAATCTCATTTCTGAAACATACTAACAGCTGGAACCATTGCTGCTACTACTGCTAATACTAAGAGCACTCATTGGTATCACATAGCATAAAGCATATTGCATAAAATTCCAACTGCTGCTTGGTAGATACCGTAGTTTAGGATAAATTACAAATAAAGCAACCATGGATAAGCAAAGAAGCTATTGCCATTTCACTGCAGGCTACAATTGCAACTCTTTTTGTGCCACTGTGTATTCATTCATTGAATCCTTCCTTCCCCAGCTCTTGCAGATCCAGATATAGCAACTTGCACCAAATGGGGGAAAAACCATTTCCGCACATTTGACAACAGAATCTACTCGTTCAATGGGTCCTGCCAATATCGATTGGCTTATAGTCCGAAGAGATTCAGCATTGACATTAATCACAAAACTTGTTCAACACCACCATGTTATATTGAATTGAATGTTTACTTTGGTATGTAGTTTCTATGATAAGTTCTCTGGTTTTATATCACTGTCCATCATGTAATGTCATTTATCATAAATTCTTCCTGGTCAAGAAAAACAAAGACTGAGACATATTTGAAACATTTAATCAAAGTGATATTTTGCACAAGCTATTTAGATAAATGATAATTGAGATTGTTGAACTATGCTTTCATCAGTAGTAAAACTTGAAGCTCTCAATTTTATGGTTCATGGGGGATTTGTAAGTAAAAATGTATTGCAAGATATTAAAAGGTTTGGTTTTATTTTTGATAAAAGTGATTGAATTTTTTTCAAAGTAAAATGATGATCTTTGTGTGTATGTGTCTGTGTTTGTGTGTGTGTGTGTGTGTGTGTGTGTGTGTGTGTGTTTGTGTGTGTTTGGGTGTGTGTATGTTGTTGTTTGTGTGTGTGTTTGTGTGTGTGTATGTGTGTGTGTGTGTTTGTGTTTGTGTGTGTGTGTGTGTTTGGGTGTCTGTGTGAACATTTTGATCATAATAATACTTTCCTTTTATAGTTAGCATCTGTTGTTTTTTTCTCTTTCAGCAAGTTATACACTCCAGCTCACATCATCAACTGCAGATGGATTTAAAGTTTTGTGGGATGAAGTCCCTGTTAAAGTGCCCAGTTCAAAATTGGGCTCCAAACTTGAGAAGATAGGCAAATATCTTACTTTGCAGAGTTCTGCAGGATTCACCTTAAAATGGGATGGAAAGGACTCCATTACTATAGAGGTACTGCTTGATTATTCAATCATGTAGGGAAGCAGTCTTTTCACCCAACGCTTCAGGTTGTTTTACTTGTTGCCTGAAATCTAAGTCTCAAATCAAGAGCCTTTTCACATGATTTGATCGCATGTTTTCAGAAAGAGTCGAAAAAGAAATGTAGTCAAAGAATTGTTTTGATAGATGTAAAACAAAATGCTCTATATCAAGTTCCTCTCTAGGGTTTATTGGTGGTTTGGTTTTTTTTTTTTTTAGGGTAGGATTAGGAAAAGTAAAACTTTTGTGACATAATCTGTCTATGACTTCATTTGCCAGTCATGGCTTTTTGGCATTGATAATGTTTTTGGGATAAAGCAATATATATGTATATCTATCTTAAGTAATAAGCAATACAAGCAATTGGCTGCTTGCATCCTGCTATTTACATTCATTACTAAACACGCTTATTCATGTTTTGTTCATAACAGCTAACCTCATATCACAAGGTAAAACAGGTTCAGTAAATGATAAAAAAAAGATAGAGCTTGTCCATGCCTTTGTGACTCTGTGTTACAGAACATCATAATTTCTAAAGCCCTTCTCTTAGAAACTCAAGTTTGTTTTTGAGCTTTTTCTTTATCAAAAGACCAAATAAAATCTAACACAGACAAGCAAATGATAATGGACTATTTTGGACAGCCTTATTCAAGTAACCACTGGCAAAGCTTTATGCAGAGTCATTGTTTATTGTGTTTGTTAGCTTTCCATTACAGTTATAGCTATAGGCCACCATAGATGGCTTGTATTAAGTATAATTATAACTTGGCACCAAAAAGTCAACATATCCACCCCTTCTTCATATAGACGCAACAATCATGTATACCTCAGATGACTGCCTGACGAATAATGGCCCAATACCATTGCATGAGGTTTATTTTCTAAATCTTGTCAAAGAGATATTCTCATTCTCTGCTCTCTTGAGATGTTTATATTTCAGATAATACAACCTGATATTTTAACTACTCACCAGGTCTCTACAGAGCTTCAAAATCACTTGACTGGGCTTTGTGGCAAATTCAATGGAAACCCTTTGGATGATCTGGAAGGACAAAATGGACAGTCATTTACATCAGTCACAAATTTTGGGGACAGTTGGAAACAGCGTTCTTTATTTGGTAAACCAGTAAAATTTGAATCACTTGAACAACAACTGTAATGTACTTTATTTCTGGCCCAAGTCAAAATCACTACTTTTTAAAAAAAGATGGTAGTCACGAAATGGTTTTGCAAATTGATATAGTCAATATGTGGTGCTTTAGATGTGGACAAGAATTTTACATCTTTGAAAACGGCATTTATGACAAGAATATGATCATCTTGAACGGAAAAAAAAATGAATAGTGTAAATCATTCCATAATAAAGGTAAATCATTGGTGTCATTGCAACGCAGCTATTAAGTAATTATTCAACTGCTTTCATACCTCAGATAAAGTTGATACGAAATTGAGTTTCTCATTGTAGATTTCTAATTGAATCACAGAGCGACTGGATATGTCACCAACAACAGTTTTAAATCAAGTCTATGATTATCAAAATAGAAACATATTTACAGCAAATCAAATGGTATATGAGTATTAGCTGATATTTTTTTCCTTTCCTTTATCTCCAGGACCATCATGTGAAAATGAAAATTTTGAACTCACCTGCCAAACAGACACTCCACAGAATCAAGCCTTAGAAAATGATGCAGAAAGCAAATGCAGAGACATACTCTATGATCCTGCTTTTAAAACTTGCCATGAGGTTTGTTAATTACAAATTTTCTTTGCCTTCTAAAAATTGCTCAGGTTCATTCAAATTAAGCTGGCCAAAGAAAAAACAATTGAGGGAATCACATTCAGTAAACTCCCTTTTCATGGCATGTAGATTCTTAAACTTGGTATAATCTTATCCTATTTTCAATCGTAAATGTTTATTATTGTTTTGGTGTTTTTTTGCTTAGATTCTCATCAATCTGACAAATTCAAGCATACTGAATTGTATTTCATATTTTTCACTCATTCTATATAGTTATCAGATAAACGGGAAATGGGATATACAATGAAATTTACAAGTGCTTCCGTTACCTTATACTTCATCTGTCTACGGAAAGTTTAAGAATTCACTATGTGTTATATATCTTCAATCATTACAATCTCTCCAGTTTGTGCCACCAGAGGACTATATCTTTGCCTGTAAATCTGACTGTTGTGCCTCTGAGGGTAAAGCAGAGTGTATGTGTTCAACTATGGAAGCTTATTCAAGGGCTTGTTTGGAGTATGGCCTGAGCCTGCATTGGAGAAGGGCCGGCAGATGTGGTAAAGTCTGTTTGCAATGTTGTCTTACCTTGTCCACTTTTATCTTTTATGATATCCTTTTTTTTCATCGATATAACTTTGGATGTCAAAACTATAAGAATGAAGAGCTAGAATATCACAATCTTACATTTCTTATGTTTGATAGTCTTTATAAAGTATGAAATAAAGAAGGGGGTGGGCATTGGGTGAGGTAAGAAGGAAAGAGTGGGAAAGGGTGAGAGAGTGTTATCATTTATGTTAAGTTGCATTTACATTTTTTTAGATTATTTTCCTTTTCTTTCATTCCAAGTTTTAAAACGAAGAAAATTGTCTCCAATTTCTTTCTAAATATGCAGAGGTAAAATGTGATGGAGGAAAGGTTTACAAAGAATGTGGAAGTTCTTGTGAGCCTGAGTGCTCCAATTTAAAGGCTGCTTGCTCTGACTCCTCCTGCATTGATGGCTGTTTCTGTCCCGATGGGTGGGTCCTTCACAATGGAGTCTGTATTGAAAGTAAGATGTGTCCATGCGATCTCAATGGCAAAGACTTTAGCAGTGGGGCTGTCATCAAAGAAGACTGTAACACATGGTAAGTAATCCCCTCCTTCCCTTAGGAACATGTGATATCTTATTATACCATTGCAAGGAAATTCCTCATTGTGTAACTGATGACAGGCAATATTTTACTCTTGAACTGAGAAAAGATTTAATTGCAAGCAAAAGAAATGAAATCACTCTTTGGATTGGTTGTTATCCATAGATAAAACATGATGTAAAGTACAGCAATAAGAGTAGCAGATGAGAAACAAAATAATAGAAAAAGACATTAAGCCGGTTGTTCATTTTAAAATGCTTAAACAGAAGCATAGAATAAATTACCCTTGGGCAGAATTGAGAAAATAAGGATAAAAGTGCTTCTTAATGTAGCAAGGTGTGAGAGATGGGGAGGGAGTCACAAGAATTTGGGGATGATGAAAAAATGTATATTTCTGTAGTATCAAGGGAGAAAATAAATTTGATGGTGACTCTTGTACTTGCACATTGCCTACACATTCCCTATTTTAAGCTTACTACAAGTGGAGTTTGGGTTGATAATCCACCAATGTGTGTATTTTACTTTCGAAGGGAAGAGGAGGAGGAGATGTTTGCTTTTAAAGTTATTTTGAGGGAGTTATGCATAAATCGGTTAAGAACCACTGCTTTAGATGAAGTAGAAATAAAGATGTTAACTGAACTAGGAAAAGAAAAATAAGAAGTGATGAGTTTAAGTGGAGTACCTTCATTTATTGATAAACCCAATAGTCAATAGGGCAAGGTACAAAAATGAGTATTCAGGAAGAAGAAAAAAGGAAAGGAAATGATATAATCTGTATCAGCTAAATCTCAGTGCTTTGCTATTGGTTATTATCAAAACACACTCTCAACTTGTTGCCTTCAATCAAAATATTTTGTTTTTTTTTCTTACAGCCAATGCCATGAGGGGCGATGGGACTGCACAACTAAAGAATGCAATGCAGAATGTTCTATTTATGGAAACGCTCACTTTCATACTTTCGACCACTCAGCCTACAATTTTTTTGGAAGCTGCGCTTACTATTTACTCAAGAATTCAGATATTGAAATCATTGTGGACAATGAAGGGTAAGGATTGAATTATTATGATTTGATACTACCAGATATCAATATCTACAATTCTATTTTCAAACCACCTTCATCATCATCATTTCATTATCCAGTACCCTTTTACCATAACAGTGTAGGGCCAACTCTAATTGAGACGGAATTTCTCTAGATTATGCCAACAAGCCAAGCAGGTGATCAGCCCACTGTGACCTTTGGTGGTTGTGGTAGGATTTCAATTTTGCCAGGACAGCAGCCTTGCAGCCTACTCTTTTTAATTTCTAACTGCCAAGGGTTCTTTAACATGTGCAATATGCACATGGAACCTCCGGGTTTGTCGTCCATCTCCGACAGGACTAGGCTCTAGCTCCCACCTACCGATGTTGTTGGAATCAAGGGAGTGGCACATAGGGTTTTTCTTGGGGTTTTAGTGATGAAAATCACTATGTAATTTTTGTTCCCCAGACGGACTTGAACCCGCGTCACTTCATTTTCAGCGCCAGAGCCATAACCACTGAGCCACCATCCTTTTCAAAGCACTTTTCTAGTAGCATATTTCCAACTCCTAAAGCTGCTTGTTTTCTACCCATCTTATCTAATTTGATTTTGAATTTTGTCATTTGTTATTTTCATCTTCTAAGTGTGTATTCACACATATTGCTCAGAATGTAAGTTGTAGGGGAATGGCAGTAAATGTGCAGTTTTATATGAAAACTTTAGCTCAATGTCAACATCTTTATTGCAAAAAGAATGAGTAACATGATGATTTCCATTTTGATTTTAATGCAAAGAAAAACTAGATATACTTGAAGCAGATAATTTTGTTTCTGGATTGGAAACTGACATCATCTTTTTTTTTTCATACACAATATTTTGGCAGATGCAGTTTGGGTGTTGCATGTAGCAAGGCTATTCTAGTTATTTTTCACCATCAAAAAATCAAGTTGGATGAAGGAAGCAGGGTTTTTGTGGATGGCCAAGAGATTGGAACTTTACCTCACAACGGCGAGGATTTCCTAGTGTCAAAGATTTCCTCCATCTATATACAGGTATGAACACAGCTGTTACTTATAGTTTTTCTCTTTTACATATATGGCAATTAGTACTAGATTTTGACCTTATAGTCATTTACATTATGCATTTCTCTACTAAAATCATAGATGTCTAATACAGAGATTGTAAATCATTCAATACAAAAGGTCATGTTTGAGACTATATATTCTTCTTTCATGATCTTGACTTTGGAATAAATTTCTCTTCATAACAGCTCAAACTTTCGAATGGTATTGCTCTCATGTGGGATGGAAAAACAAGATTGCACATACAAGCCCCACCTTCCTTCAAGGGAAAAACAAAAGGTCTTTGTGGTACTTATGATGGAAAACAGAATAATGACTTCATGACCCCTCAGAATATTTGGGAATCCAACCCCACCTTGTTTGGTAACCAGTGGAAAACACAGAAGTCGTGTCCAAACACTGCCTTCAAGGCTGCCATCCACCCTTGTGATATGCAGCTTCAAAGGAAAAGTTTTGCAGAAAACCTTTGTCAGAAAATGACAAGTGCTATTTTTGCAGGTAAAATATGTTTTCAAATTATGCTAACTTTGCAATGAAGTCAAGCTGTTTGTGGTATAGATGCAAAAAGTCTTCTAGGCAATTATTTCAAATACCACTTCCAATAATCAAAAGATGCTTAGGATAATAAATATATCAATGGTACCAGTGTTTGTGTGTGTGTGTGTGTGTGTGTGTGTGTGTGTGTGTGTGTGTGTGTATGCGCGTGCTTGTGTGTGTGTGTCTGTATATACAAATATATGATATGTATGAATATGTGTGCGAATGTGTGTGTGTATACATATGAGTATATACTTGTGTATGAATATATGGGGAGGAAAAGATGGGGAATGTAAAGAATATTTTCTATTGACTATGATCCAATAAGAATAATAATTTCTAGTAGTGGTTTTGAATTACATATATATCATAAAATCATCACTATGACTTGCATTAAAAAAGAATACTGTATTATGAGTCTCTAATTCTTGCTAGCTGTTTTAAAAGCCATTTTCTTTAATACTACTGCAAAGTTCATTTCTGACCATCTTCCTTTATATCCAAACAATTCCATTCAAAACAAACAGACTGTCATGATCTTCAGGACACTGAAGAATATTATAAAAACTGCATGTATGACATGTGCTCCTGTGAAAAGAACATTCAGGATTGCCTTTGCCCAAGCTTGGGAATGTATGCTGATGCTTGCGCAGGAAAAGGTGTTTACATTCAGTGGAGAGATCATGTGGATGAATGTAGTAAGTATTTAGAAGCAGAAATCGTTATCTATTCATAAGAAAGCTCTGAGGCTAAGTCAAAAATGTTCTGATGACATGTCACAATTGTCTAAAAATATTTGCTTGCATCTATCCTTTATCAAAAAAATTGATAAGGCATAATGATTAAGCTTGATAAATTATCTCTATTTTCATTAGATAACCTAGACTCTCTGAAAGAAATCTCACTCATTGTCATTAGCTTTTGACAACTAAATTTCATAACCACAAACAAAAAGTGTAAAAAGGAATTTTATCATAGGAATGATGTTTTTTAAAGCAATTTACATATCTTTTTGGCATGCATCTTTTGTTAATATAAATGCATAACACTGTGCTTTCATTAATGTGGAAAAATTTTATCTGATAAGATATTTGTTGTTTCAAGGACATGCAATTAAATTGAGGTTCAAATCCACAACGAAATGTAATCATAAATGTATAATTGTTTATGATTGTATCATACTATTTTTTTCATTTCACTTAGAATTGAACTGTCCAGCTGGTCAAGTTTACCAAGTTTGTGGTAGACCCTGTGAGCGCACTTGCCAAAACTTAGCAAAGAATGAGGATGCGGACTGCACAGACCAGTGTGTTGAAGGCTGTAATTGTCCTGATGGCCAGGCTTTGAATGACAAACTGGAATGTATTCCTGTAGCAGAATGTCCTTGTTTGTTTGATGGACGAGAATACCCTTCTGGATTCACTACTCTTAAGGGTACAGAAATGTGGTAGGTTTTGTGAAGAATGTCATGACTCCTGACTAGATAATCTACGGTAGAAATGATAACTCTAAGGATATTGGCTGAATAAAGATTTTGATTTTTTTTAAGGCAGGATTGGATCTTTTGGTTCTGTTACTTAAGGTTTAATGGCTTGCTCATGCCTATGTTTCTATCTCTGAAACGTGGAGATAGAAATCAATGATTTGAATTGAGAGATCTCAACAATCATGGCCTCTGATTAACTTCCAGTGAATAATGCAAGAGGATTGTGTGACAGCTGCTTGATTTGGCAATGCACTTTAAGGTTTGACCTTTGCTTCGAAGCAAAACAAGGTTTTCTATATCCTTTCCGGTGACTTGTATGGATATCTTACTTTTATCTTTGCTTGTGCATTTCTTATCTTTATATTTCTTCCCTGTAAAGCACTTTTCGATATAGGTTTGACAATTAATGTTGCTTTAGTTTTCCTTATTTCATTATGTAAATGTGAAAGAGATTGATAGAGTGGAGGATTTATCAGCAAATTAATAATAACTGATGCCCCTTTCCATAATGCCTTTGTCAGATCAAAGATCTACCCCTTATCAGCATTATTTCTCAACCTTAAGTTTAGAATTGCATTAAGCTACCAAATCCTTTTAAAACTTTTACATTATTTTTCTTTTGTCATTTCAGAATGTCCTATTTTTTTTTCTCTTTTCTAATGAGACTTGTCATGTCTGTTTCTTTTCAAACTCATTTTATTACAAGATCCTCTCTCATGAAGTTAATATCATCATGCTCTACATAACAAAAATATCAATCCCGCAATGAATTTTACCCCCTGAACATTATTGATGTAAGAACTTGATTGTCTTTTTTCTCCTTTAATTCACTCACCTAAAGCTTAAAATTTTAAATGATCCATTTGAATTGTAGGTTTAATATTAGTATTTAAATGTTATCTATTCCATAGACATGAAGTGACATAGCTAAAAGATCTGTAATAAAAGTTGATCTATAATATTCTCCTTTAGATATGATATATTTTGAGGATCATGTCATTTTGTCGGCCATATATGAAGTCTGCCAATTCTTGTAGATAGGGGGCGATAATTTAGTTTTGCGGTTTAGGTGTTGACTCTTGCAGGTTCAATGCCTGATAAAGAGGGAGCAGAATTGAATCCTAGGAAAAGGCTCTTTACTCACCTTGTCCCATTCCACTCAGGTGTAAATGAGTACCTAGCTATCAATAGCATTGCCTCCGTTTAGAAAATAATGTACTAGCACCTACTAGTATGATGTCTTGTTCCATTTGTTTCATGTTTCTGTTGGCTGGGGACCCCTTGTGAAGCGCTCAGAGGAATGGATAAGTGGTCTTCATTTTAATAAAAACGTAGGATTGTAAAAAGTTTTAAAGATAAGTTCTGTAATCATTTTCATCCTCATGTTCTTTTTTGTGTTATTTTCTCCTAAATTACTGGTGGCAAATTTCATCTTTACTTGTTGTATGCTATTAACTCAAGATTTGTCATCTTTCTCTCTGTTTTTCCCTCATATAGTAAATGTTCTGCAGCAAAATGGCAATGCAAAAAGATTGACTTGAATGAGCCTATTCATAACATCCAGCCTCTTTGTGGTGAGTCAATGGAGTACAGTCCATGTGTACCGACCTGCCCTGAAACCTGTGGCAATTTCCAAGATTCTGACACTTGTGAAGCCGTCACCAATTGCAAGCAAGGCTGTGTTTGCAAACAGGGGTACATACTGAATGGCGACAAGTGTATTCCACAGGAAGATTGCCCTTGTTCACATGGGGGAAAAGACTACTATGAAGGAGATTCCTTTTACATGGATTGCAATAAATGGTAAGTCATTCATGGTTCATTATTTTGGCTTTCTTCTATTTCAGCAGAATCCAGTGGATACAGCTTTCCATTATTGATAACACGGCAAATTACCTAGAGGTATACCTAAGAAGCTATGGCAAGAAACAATATCAGAATTAGTAGAAAAGAGAAGCTGCAAATTTGTTGAAGCTAAAGAGGAGACTCTAGATAGTGATCAGTGGCAAAAGTTTGTTCATAACAGCTAACCTTACACCGAAAGGTAAAATAGGTGCAAGATAAAGAAAGAAAGATAATAATTTACATTTCATTAATAGACACACTTTGCTGTAAGCTTTAAAACATGGAAATTTCAACACATCTCACAACTAAAACTGAAATCAATTAATAGTTTTCTTGTTTAATTTCTATCTGAAATAATCTCACATTGTTTGTGTTTTGATATTTAACCTTCTAATAGCCATACTAACTTTCCATGCTTTTATTTTCACTCTGTATTGTTTTCTCTGTTTTATAACATCAAATTGGCAGCACTTGCAAGAACCAGCAATGGCAATGTGAAGAGAAAGACTGTCCATCAACCTGCTCCGTATATGGAGATTCACACTTTTCAACATTTGACAACCACCGATACAGTTTCCAAGGGTCCTGTGACTACATCTTGGCTCAGAGTGTTGACAATGTGAAGGACAAGAAGGACAAATTCATCATCACAATACAAAACATTCCATGTGGGACAAGTGGGGTGGCTTGCTCTAAAGGAATTAAGATCATCATAGGGGAGGAACGGACTACTTACTACTATACTCTCAATTTAGTCAAGGGTAGGAAATAGCAATTTTTATTCACTTTTTAAAAATGTTCTAATACTAATGTTTTTGGGCTGCCTGCCAAGCTGTTTTCTTGGTAGTGTCTTTCTATTTGATCTTTCTTGCTGAAAAGATTCAATTTTCCTCCCATTACTTCTTTAGAAAATATGAATTTTGATATGTGGGGGTTTATTTTGTCGGCATTAATCTGGGGAATTTCCTTTTTTCATCCAGCTATCTTGTGCTTATGTTGAGTTAGAAAAGCAAATTCTTTCTTGAATTTCTGAATAAATCAAAATTTGGGCACTGCACACACTTATTACCTTCTTTGTGATCAAATAACACTCAAAAGCATGAAAAAAACAGTCATGATTATGACAAATGCTCATGTTTTTAACTATGTGCAGTTATAAGAACACAAGATATTGGTTCTGACAAGTTCCATATATTTTGTGTTTGTTTGTTTGTTTCTTATCATATCCCTTTTGTACCAACCAAAGCCAGTGTAGGGACCCGACATAGTGTTTGACACCAGAATGTGTCAAAATAACAAACC
>JAUEKY010303032.1:0-13181 GCA_031833965.1 Scyllaea pelagica | reverse complement strand
TCTCTCTCTCTCTCTCTCTCTCTCTCTCTCTCTCTCTCTCTCTCTCTCTCTCTCTCTCTCTCTCTTTCTCTCTACCTCTCTCACATGATAATCATGATATTCATCATAGTAGAAAGAAAAATTATGCAGATTTAATGCAGCCCCATAAACATGACACTTAAAAAGTTAAAACTTCGCTGTGCTTTTTTTAAAATCTTTTTTCCATAGTTCTGACATGTTTTATTGTTTAGAACAATCTTTAGTACAAATAAAGATGTTTCCCATTCTTATAAAACAATTCCCTATGCTGAAAGTGATGTCATTAGTTTTAATTCAAGGATTCAACAGCGTTTATTATTTCAACCTCTTACAGACACCCTGGTTTTCATTTTGTTGTTTTTATTTACTAACACAATAGTTGTGTTGATCATGTTCCAAAGTGGAAAAATTACATTACTTTTTTATATTGTTTCATCTTGCCTTTTTATTCCAAATACGTTTCTATAGTGTGAAAATTATTAAAAGAAGTAAAAATTAAGGGCAAATCCCGAGTAGTATGTCATAATTACATTACTTCATGTCTATTGTATTTTTCTATTTTATGGGAAAAAACTAGAATAAGATTGATGATATTATCTTTCCATAGTTTTTTTTTTTATTGTTATCAACAATTTATGTAAGCACCTGCTAACAATGACATGCTGTCTAACGTCTTCATCGCTGTGATGAGATTTCCATGATAGGGTTAATATCTCTACCACTGCTTCGCCCTATTAATTTGTCCCTTTTTCTTTCCTCCCCCCAATGGCACCAGGATTCCAGTCTAGAACGGCTCGCCACAGAAAGCAAACTGCTGGAGAAGGCCTACGGCCACTACTTTGATTTAAAGATTGTCAACAACGACATCGATGAAACCATTCTCTCCCTGGAGTCGGCCATCGACAACATCTGCTCCACCCCGCAATGGGTGCCCGTCAGCTGGGTGTACTAAGCAACGGATGGATGGGTAGAGTAGAGGAATAGAAGGGATAGACGGAAGGAAGAAGGGAGGAAGAAGAATTGGGGAATGGTTGGAGATGAATGGATGGGTAGAGTAGCGGAATAGAAGGGATAGACGGAAGGGAGAAGGGAGGAGATGGATGGATGGGTAGAGTAGAGGAATAGAAGGGATAGACGGAAGGAAGAAGGGAGGAAGAAGAACTGGGGAATGGTTGGAGATGGATGGATGGAAAGATGAATGGACGGTTTTGTGGATGGAAGGAAGAAGAATTGAATGGATAAGTGGATGGACAGATCAATGTATGGAAGGAAAAAAGAATAAATGGACCAATTAGGAGATTTTGCGCGGTTTTTTTTAAGGGGGGTTTTATGGATGTTTTTTTTTCCAATGCTAAAAAGAAATGGTGATGATGATGGTAACGGTGTACCTATGGGCGTCAAGAGACCTTTGCTGAGTCCCATAACTCAAAACTGCAGATGAAGAAATGATTCCAGTATTGATAGGGTCCAGGACAGAAATCAAAGCGGTTGAAGGTCTGTTTCCTATCTTTCACTAAACAACGATGTGCTGTTTTGAACAAGTGACTGGTGGATGGTGGTAAATAGAGACGTGAGTTGTGAACTGACTCAAGGAGTGGAGAGAGCGGAGATAAATGGAAAAAAACTTGAGTTGGATTTCCTCACTCTTCACAAGTTAAGTCAAGACAGGGCACAAAAAGTTTTTCATTTCCTGTGGGAAATATAAACCAATGAATCCAGTTATGATGGCTCTTCTGATCCTCTGAATTTTGATTGGGTTGCACATGAAGAGTAAAACGAACACCATCGCACATTGTATAGAAGATGTTTCCTGACCAAAATGCATCTAATGAGGTGAGATAAATTGTTGAATAAAATGTATTTTTACTTGCCACCTACCCAAGAGACTAACAGTATTTAAAGCTTCCAATTTTGTATATTATTGTTATCATTCAATGGAGGGTTAGTGAGTCAAGGTCAAGGTCATGTGACTGCCCCAGCTTTGACAGCCGATTGGTTAAATTCATGAATGCCATGAGGAGATGATTTACGACGGATTCGTTGATGGATGGTAAAGTGTACGGAGACGTGTAGGTTACAGATTGTGTTCTGTGATAGACCAACGTAGAAAATATTAAATTGAGAATGTGGGGAACAAAATTTGCGTGTTGTGACTCTTGAGTTTGAATTCATGTTAATGAAAATGGAAGCACCAAAGATCAAGATCCTATTATGTACACTTCAAATTGTTCGTTTTTGTAAGCATACAAACGAAATACATGTAAATGATTTCTGCTCAGTTTGTGATGTCCATCCCCATTTACATCACCACCACCGTCAGGATTTACCACCTACGCTACCACCAGCAAGAACCAGTGTCGTAGCAACTCTACGATGAGCAGAGAGCGACACTTAACACCAACACTACATGATAGCAACGTAGTAAAATCTCCTCGTGATCATGGTGTGACTGCTTTCACAAAAATGAACAGAACTACACCATAACTATTAATGCAATGTATAAATTTATGACTTATTTGTTTTTCCTCTAATTCAACTAAGACATTATTATAACAGATCTATATTGTCTGGAAGGCAATTTGTCATTCTACCACCATTGGGATTTAAAAAAAAAAGTACACCACATCACCACCTCACCAAAAAAAGACATTTTTCAATAATCCTTACATTATCATCATAGTTATAGCAATTCAAAAATACTTTGCATGCATCATCATTGTCATCATCACCCCTCATTGGTCATAATTTTGCAATATTGCAAACGTCATTAATGCCAGAAAAATCCATAATGAGCAGTAAAAGGTTTGACAGTTACCGTATAAATTGTTGACAACAACTGATGAATGCCTGAACCAGTGCACAGTTTACACACCGTTACAGTTTTGGTTGCTTAAATGAGTTCTTGGGTGATGAAGCTGATTCATTTCTGTAATTATTTCTATTATTAACTTGATTTTCATCTTTCATGTCTAAAGTTGTGAATTTTTCTCTTGTAAATTTATTGAAAAGGAAAGCATGAAAATGTAAACAAACAACCGAATTTTCAGTTTAAAAAAGAAAGAAAAAAGAAATGAGTTGCCCAGTTGCCCGCTCTTATTGCTGTCTGGTGCTGCCGTTCCAATTATTTCCCTTGCCACACCGAGGCATCTGATTGGACCAGGGGCGAGTCGTCAACTAGTTTTTTCCTACCTTTTGTATTATCCCTTAATACAGCTCTTAACATTTGCTCACAGAGCTTTATACTATCTTAGCATTGTTTTGACATTTTATTGTTAATCCGAATAAGTACCTGACTGCATAATCAACGCTTGTTCAGGCTCCATTCTAATTCTACCAAAAACCAAGATTGGAATGTGAAAATGAAAAAATTGAATCAGTCCTAGTTTGAATATTCGTTTTGCTTGTCAAAGAAGGGAAGAAACTAAGGGAGACAGTGGGAATCCAAGCATTTCCCCACGTAATAATCCAGAACGCCCCTTGTTTTTGTAGTGTCAATGCTGAGGTGTGGCAAGGGTTAACATGGTCCTTTAGCAGGTAGCAGTCAGTATTTGCTATGGCAACGTCTTTAGGAAATGAAACATGTTTTTAAAGTTTTTCATCTTCAGGGAAATGTTTATCATTATCAGCATCTAAATCTAAGCTTTTCCATTTTCTCTTACCTCAGCCAATGTTTTATCAATTCTTGTTGATTATGTTGTCAATTATGTTCTCTTCAGTTATCTTTTTTTTTTTACATTTCAGTTTATTATGTAAATGTGTTTCGTGGGGAAAAGATGGACTTTGAATTTTCTTTATAAACCCGCTCTGCAATTGCAACTTCTTTTTCTTATCATAACCAAAATTTGGTTTATTATTAAGTTAAACATATTATCTGATGCAGCTTTCTTAAACAAGCTCACAATCATTTTTTTTATATGTATGTACAAATAAGTTATGTAAAATGAGTTAAGAACGAGATTTTTTTTTTTTACGATAATCCATTAGATTCAGAGCTCTAACTTGAAAAACCAAGGCAGAGTATTTACTCATGTCAGTTAATTGCATTGTGTGAGACTTCTGATTTTCCCTTGACTTTGAGCTATGAATGTGGAGCAATTAAAAAATTTTTCTTTTCTTTTTTTTTTTTTTTTTTCATTTTACACTTCCTCCTGGATTGATTTTTTCTGTCTGTATCAAAGCTTTTTCTGACCATATTAAGAGTGCATTTTTATATGAACTAGGAAAATGATTTTGGCTTTGTTGCTTCAGTGAGCATTTTTAAAATTAAGACTATTACCTTTTGTTATTTTTGCTTGTTTTGGTTTTTGTTAATTTGTTTTGCTTTGTTTCAAAGGAGTAAACGCAAATAATTTGAGGAGTTAATGAGAGAGAGAGACAGAGAGAGAGAGAGACAGAGACAGAGAGAGAGAGAGAAAGAAAGAGAGAGACAAATAGAAAGAATGACTTAGAGAGAATAATGCGCCTGAAACAAGTTGCGTAGATATAAGATAAGAGAGAAAGAGCGAGATGAGAGTTGAATAATAGAGACAGTGAGAGGGGAAAAGAATTTAGAGGTTTTAAGAGAGGAGCAACAGTGCAGTGGCAATAGAGAAGAAGGACAGTGATATACATACGTACATATATATATATATATTAGTGATATGAGGGCAGTGGACCATAGCTGTGTAGTGCTACCTGATGACATTGAAGGTGAATACCGATGCCAATGGTTGTTTCATGCACAAGTTGCCAATGTGATACAAAATTGAGAACAAAAACTGTTGGTTTATGCATTGATTGCACATTGATGAAAACTGTATGATGAGTTTAATTTTATCATGAATTGATGCCAATGTTATGTTCCTCCTGTCATAATTCATTCAAATTGTCACTCATATGAAGCATACTTAGAACTAGACCAACTGTTTAAGTGTCGAATATTTCTCTCCTGACTTTTAAAATCTTTGTGCAAAGAACGGTAGAGATGAGGAGCTGAGAAAAATGTTTATAAACAGTTAGGAGGCGTTGTGGAAAGTTGGGCTTTTCATTACAAAGAACATGGGGCTTATAAGAATTATCTGGGCCCGTAGGTCAAGTCGGAAGAAGAGGAAGACCAAGAAACACATGGAAGAAGAGACCTTGTGGCAGAGGCCGGGAAAGCAGGAAAGAACTGGAGGGAGATTGACTTAGAAGCCTTGGAATCCTTGACAAAAGGCAGAAAGAGTTGGAGAGGATTTGTCAATGGCCTATGCCCTGACAGAGTTACAAGGCCAAAGTAAGTACTAGTAGGAGTCAGTCATAGAATCCGTCATGTGAGCTCTTTGTTTTCCAGGGACTCTTTTTTCCATTTAACTTTTAATTTTCCTGTCACACTATGTCTTTTTGTTCCTTCTCTCCTCATTACAACCTACAAAGTTTTTCTTGATGCATTTGAACTGTTCCAACTACTGTAATTTTCTTTTGATAGTCGCCTCTTTGAGAATATTTTCAGTTCTCTTTTTGTCTGTCCATGAATGGGATATGGAGCATTCTCCTCACAAATCAACTTTCAGCTGCTTTCTTTCTCTTTTTCATGCCTGTGATGGTGTTTAGATTATTGCAACTACATACTGCTATTTCAACAAGCTCTGATATTTTCATTTAACCAAACATGCTGAAAAATCAAGTTATTCTCTTAACTCTCTCAGTCCTGAGCCCAGTGAGATGGTTCAATGCCCGAATCCTTGGCCTTTAAGCTGCCCTCCAACTGCCCTCCACTATCACAATGCTCCCATACATGAAACAGACAATTAAATCGCAGAAACATTATAATTATAAAGCTAGAGTCCCGTTATTTACAAACATAGCAGTAAAGTCTTTTTTTGTTGCATGAAAATCTTGCATTAATGAATTCAACAGCAGTTAGAACAGTATAATCAACAACAAATTTATCCTTGGTCAAAGCCACAGCATAAATGGAAAAATTGCAGAATATACCCATGATCAGGGTGGAACGAACGAAGTTGATATACATAGTTGCAATAACAAATTTAAGGTACAAAATGCTGCTTGTGTGTGATGGAAATAAAAAGCCCAGCTTTCCACACATAGGCCATCCGTGATAACCTGAAGCAATTGTTGTCCTTGTGATACCCCGCTGTGTGATGGAGTTGTGGCCTATGTGTACTGTCAGCTGTGTTTGACTGTGACCAACGAGCTCTATTTGACTTTGAACGCTAACACTGACATTTCCATTGGGGGCGCTCGCTACAAACTATTTGTCCAGCAGTTCTATGATTGCACCACGTCATAAGGTTTGTGCATAAATGATATTAATAGATGTAATATTGAATTCTGAGAAAGCCTTGAACTTGAACTCAAAGAATTGATACTGTTATTAATATCATGAATCATTATTATCATTATTATTTTCATTATTATTATTATTATTATTATTATTATTATTATTATCATTTATTATTATTGTTATTATCATTATTATTATTATTATTATCATCATCATTTTTATTATTACTATTACTATTATTAATATTATTATCATAATTGTTATTTTCATAATCATTATTACCATAATCATTATAACTATTATTATCATCAATGTTACTGTATCCTAACCGGTCTATTCAACACTGTTTATTTGTTTGTTTTTCCAAACCATGAGCATTTTAGAAACTGGAGGAAAATGATTATAAATATTATGTCATTTTTTTTTATATACGGTGTACCATTATACTTATACTTCAACAAATAGTTTAATCATTTGTAATGGAAGGGTGACAATTACAAGTAAAAGCAACTGGATGAATTCCTGAATTAACTTGATAGAGACTTGAGGAACCCCAAAATCCCACCAGAAGAAAAGTCTGAGTTTGTAGGCGACAACCAAACAGGGTCTCACCAACAGTCTCAAATAAATAATAACAGTGACATTTGAAATGAAATTCCACCCTATATTTATATCCAACTATTTTTTCTCTTTCAGGTCAAATCTAAGTAAACACCAAATTTTTCAAATCAAATGGGGTCAATTTTCTTTCTAACCTTAAGGAAAAAAAACTTTTTGGCCGAAGCAAGGATTAATCCTTTGGCCACAGTTTCATTTCTGTATAAGCCCCGCTGTCTGACCCACTCGACCATCTGTCCTCCAGACTCTTTCCCCCTCTGGCTTGTTTTGTTTTGTTATCTATTCCTGTTTGTACTGACCAAAGCCAGTGTAGGGACCCGACATAATGTTTGGCACCAGAATGTGTCAAACAGTACAAACCCAATCTGATATCAAACAAAAGTCAGGAAAAACTCTGAGTCTGAGCCAAGAGATTAAGACAAGCAGGTGGCTAGCCAACAGTGCCCACTCTTGAATGACACAAAGAAAATACACATTGCGGTGTACATCTATGGAGGTCTTTGTGTTTTTCCATGATTGTGGTGTCACACCCCAAAGGGGGAAGAAAGTATGACTTACATTGATAACTAGCCTTTACAGAAACATGTTTTAAAGGCTCTAACTGTGATTAAGAATAAATGTTGTTGTGAATCCAGAGGCAATAGAAGCTGACTGAATTAAACAAACTCACATCTTGTTGTTTTGTTGTAAAGTATTTGGATAATTATTACATATTCACTGTGTCAAACTCACAAAGATTTCTATAAGTATAAAGCCAATGCAAAACACAATGCAATGATATGGAAAACATTATCATTGCAAAAATGAGAAATGCAATGAAATTGTAATTGTAAAATTTGTAGGGCAAAACTGTGTATAGGATTAGTTTTTCTTTTATTTAGGATTTCTATAGCTCCAACAGTGTCGCTAAATTTTCAATGGTGAACTGTTCAATTAGCAGTTTCGGAGGGGAATTTCTTTTATTCATGATTGATCAAATTTTGAAAAATCACATGTTAATCAAGGCCACTTTTTTAAATTTGATGATCTGATACCGGCTCCAGCTTGAGCGAGCCATCCCATCAACAGCAATACACTTTGTTTGATTGCTTTCATGACTCCATTGTTTCATGATCTGTTCATAGTGTACAGCATCGCTCCCACATCCCTTCACACAAACTCAAATCCTGAAACCAATGCAAAAACTTCACCCTTTTTGTTGTCTAGATATATAAATATGCTCATGAAGCTGAAAGATTTTGTACAAACCTTTGCCGCCGCATAAAATGCCTTATAACCTGTGAGGAAAATGCGGCTTTGTGTCAAGTGGTTTTGAGTAAATGAAAATGTGTCTGATCTTTCGTTCCAAGACCTAATTGATATTAGCTCAAACTCAAACATCTGGGAAAATTTGTAAAAAAAATATCCTTTTGTTTTGCAATGTAATTCATATATTCTTTTCTATGGCATTTTTTTCCCTTATGTCTGAAAAGTCGAAACGTACAAAATGTTGATCTTTTTTTTAGTGGGTTACAAACATTGAAATACATTGGGCTTCCTTTGAACTTATTTCTTAAAACTATGTTGTTTTTTTTCATAAGTTGTAGAAAACCGTGTAATTTCTTATTCCAATGTTCATGAATCTGAATAAGAGGAAGTTTCGTGATCAAGATGGAGTTTTCTGTTTTCAATATTCAGGTTCAGCCAATCTAAGCTTTTTAGTTTACTTTTGATTTTAAGAGCAACAATTTAAATTTTTTTTTTATTTTGGAAGGGAAAATAAGTAACATCTTGCAAGGTCGTACCTAGTTTTATTCCAATTGGTAATAGTAATATGCTAGCTTTTAATTTTTCGTACCTTTTTTTTATTCCAACACTGAGGATAAATATGTTGCACTGTTATTGTAATATCATCATACGTACCTTGTCAATTGGGTTGGCTTATTTTGCTTTTGTTTTTGCCTGGCAAAACAATAATTTTATTGCCTCTGCAGGCAGAGACAATAAATAGATTCATGCTCCTTATTGTAAAATTCTTTTGGTGATGGGGGAATTTGCACAAAACAGAAATGAAAGAGTTTGGGATTGAGACTGAGAGTGTGTCGGTGACAGTGGTTTTGAGTAACAAAGTCAGAGAGAAAACTCTAAGGGGAGAGAAAAAGAGAGAGGGGGAGAGAGGGAGAAAGAGAGAGAAACTTTAAATTGAGCGTTGTTTGTTTTGGATTTAGATCAATTGTTTCAGGATTTATTTATCCATAACAAGGTCAGTTTGTAGTAGTAGCTACCTAAGAAAGGAACATCCAGAATTCCTTTAAAAAAAAAAAAAAAAGAAAAGAAAAAGAAAAAAAGAAGGAACTTGTTACAACCAAAATACTGAACTGAAACTGAAATGTATTCACATTGAGACTGACCTACATAGCACTGCAGTGGGTAAGAATGAGTGGGGATGTGAAACTTGTGTTTGTATGTGTGTGTGTGTGTGTGTGTGTAGATTGCTTTTGACAAAGCTAATTTTGGTAATTGTAGATGGATAATTCGTGACGCCTCGGAACAAAAGCCTCAACTTGAACTGTTCATTAAATTATAATTATAATCTCTTCTGTTTTGTTTGTTTTTTGTGATCAAGAAGTTGTAATGTCTTGTCAATACTGTTACTCTAATATAACGATCTATTGAAAACACTTCTTATGATATATACTTGTATCCGTCATTACTGTAATTCCTTATCATGGCTGAATCATGCATTAGCAGTTACACTGTTTCTATTATTACTCTATATGTATCATCATTGATATTGATAGTAGGTATTGTAGTTATTGCCATTAATATCATCATTACCATCATTTATTGTTATTATTATTATTGTTATTATTATTATCATTATTATTACTATTATCATTATTATAATTATTACTGTTATTATATTATTGTTATTATTATTATTGTTTCTATCATTATTTCTCTTAGTAAAGAACCATTTGTCCTAACCATCTTCCTAAGAGGAAATGGCAGGTCTAGGCAACCCTGAAAAAAAGTAATCAAAATCTTAACATTTAAAGTTAAGATTTAATGTCCTATTCAACAGTTAATTAGTCAGAGTCATTTCACTGACTGAGCACTCTGGAAAAGTTGACATGCTGCAGCACAGAGATAAACTGAGGACTCACTCAAATATCTCACCCATTTACATTATGACACTGACACTGGGCCAACCAGTCTTAGCACTGTGTTCCTATTACTATTATGCCAAACCCTAGGCTGGAGCGACTGTTCCACTTGGTTTTCAGCATTATCGGCTTATTGTGCCAAGAATAGTTGACCCAGTGTTAGTATAATGCGAGTGGGTGAGATAATCCAGTTAGTCCTCTCTTTTTCTCCATGTGACAGCATGTTAATTTGTCTAGAGTACCAGGCTTAAGATATAGATCCTGTACAATCATTGTCCACTCTACACTATAGTTATCATTATTATATATGATATAGATTTGTTCTGCACGAGACAGTCATGGTTAGCCTCCCAATCTCACCCCCTGTATCCTGGTTTTTTCCTAACTCTTATTATTATTATTATTATTATTATTATTATTGTTATTATTATTGCCAATATCATCGGTATTAGTTTTTTTTAGTAATTATTATCATTGTTTTTACAAGTATCATCCTTCTTATTATTATCATTATTACTTCTATTATTTTTGTTCTTTATCATTATTATTATTTTTTTTATTATTATTATTATTATTATTATTATTATTATTATTATTATTATTATTATTATCAAAATTATTATTATTATTGTCACTATGTCTTCTGGTTTGACCCCTAGGTTACAGCAGTCTTTCCAACTTTCCCCGAAGCTGCTGAGGTTCTCAGATTGCATGCTGGGAGTACAGGGCATCCAAGCAATACGCTTTGCTTTCGGCCAGTGTCAAAGAAGAAAGGTCTTCTGCGTAAGATTTTAACATATGTTTAATAACAGATTTTTCAAAGGGAGAAAACAAAGAGAAAATGTCAAACTTGAAGAGGTGTCAAAACATACATAGTGATCATCCTCACCGATCGATTGAATGAGTTTAGTTAATGATTTAATGTCATATTGGGTTGATTAATTCATGCACACAATGCAAGAATCCAATTTTTTTACATGACATAGTTTTTAGTATCTGACGTTTGACAATGAATGCGGACTTAATACATAAGATTTTTTATGCAAATTTGTATTAACAGAATCTTTTTTTTTTCAAAATTGAAAATTAGACGTGCTCAACAGATTTAGAATTCCCTTCTTTTTTTTTTTACATTTGGAGTTTAAAAAAATTTATGCATAAAATATCTTGCCAAACTTGATCAGTAGTTATTCAGTAGTGATGATAAAAGTCCACTCATCCATTAATTGCTATACCTACACCTATCAATTGTTTCATGGTGTTTCTACGAATGCAACCAATTTTTTTTTTTCACTTTGAAATGTTTTACACCATCGGTTCATAACCCTTCCTATCAGATACCAATTGATACGAAGTGTTATTTGATTAATAAAGCTGTATTGAGACAAATATGACAATTGTGTGTGTGAGTGTGATGATATCAATATCATTTCAATGTGATAGTTCTGGTGGCATTCAAAGAGGAAAACATTTAACTTTCTACTGTTAAGGTTCAACACCCTGTCTTTACACTTTATAGATTATATCAGACCGGCTTCGTTGGCGCACTTGGTTGAGTGTCCGCCTCGTAACCGGTAGGTGCCAGGTTCGATTCCCACACCGCGACATACCCAAGTCGTAAAAATCAGCAATTTAGCAGCCACCCGCCTGGTTTTCGGCATTATGGGAACAGTGCTAAGACTGGTTGGCCCAGTGTCAGGATAATGTGACTGGGTGAGATATTCGTGCGAGTTCTTCGTTTATCTCTGTGTGGCAGCACGTTAACATGTCCCAGAGTGCTCCGCTGGCAATGTGACCTAAATTGTGTAGAAGCAGGCGTTAAACCATCACGTTTAAACGTTTTTTTAAAGATTATATCACTAGCCGAGCACTGTGGACAATTTAACCAGCTGCACTCTGCACAGTCACATCATAATGACCCTGACGCTGGGCCAATTAGTCTAATACTGTCCACATAATGCCAAAAGCCTGGCAGAGCAGTTGCTAAATAAGAAACAATTTTTATATCTGGGGTCTGACACAGTGGAGAATTGAACCCACCACCAAGGTGTACACTCAACCACATCACCACCAGTATTGTCCTTGTCCTAGTATTTTCATTAAGATTTTTAAGAGACTTGCCCCCAAACAAGCTCGGTAGTAAAACCAGAAAGTCCTACATTTAACTCTTTTCAATAACAAACTGTGTATGTAATTATATTCAAGATGATCTATAGCTACCTGGACCTTTGGCTTGAGTGGTTGACGCTCAACTTGGAACTGGTATGTAGTCGGTAGGTTGTGGGTTCAATCTCAAAGTCTTAAAAATAGTTTCAGCTGTCCGCCTGGCGTTTTGCATTGTTGGCCCAGTGTCAGAAGCACCCACCCCCCCCCCCCCCCCTCAAAACCCATAGATTTTTCTGGTTCAGTGACTCCCACTATGCAAAAAATCTGCAAATAAGCAGCTGTCCTACCTCAAAATAGGCATTATGGGAACAATGCTGAGACTGGTTTGTCCAGTGACAGTATAAGGGTGAGATATTTGAGTGAGCCTTCAGTTCAGTTTATCTCTCTCTCTGGCAGCACATTAACTTGAAATAACCGTGGCTTTAAAGATATAATCATGAACTGATTTATTTCACATTCCATTGTAAAATAATCTTCTATATTATATCCCTTGATCAGAAAAAGATTAATTCAAAACAATTATTAATGTTTGACACACAAGTCATATCCCTGGCCGAGTGCTCTGGACAAGTGAATGGACTAGACAAGCTCAGGCTTACTGGCCAAATGTCAGTATGAGGATAATGTGTCAGGGTGAGGTATTCGAGTGAGTCCTTGATTCATCTCTACTTGTATATATACCAGTGCGTTGACTTGTTCTGAACGCTCTATGTAAAGGGTTGTAACAGCTCTTGACTTAAAATGCTCCATCAATGAGAGAAGAAGTTAAGATGATTGGATTATTGGCTACTAGTACAAGCGATGACAGATGATGGTCCTTATAATACAGAGATATAGTAATGAGAAAATAATAATATCTTGTTTCTTGTTTCTTGAGGGTTTTACGGCGCTATCGGCACAATTTAGGCCATGTCAGCGCCAAGTGGGAAAAAGTAAGATTGATAGTAATGAGTAAAGAAAGTGATAGA
>JAUEKY010302921.1:2087-13184 GCA_031833965.1 Scyllaea pelagica | reverse complement strand
CAAGGGGTCCCCAACCAATAGCAACATGAAACAAATAGGACAAGACAAGCAGCCTGCTAGGCGCTAGTACATTTTTTCCCACAGGGACAACGCTATTACCAGTCAGGTACTCATTTACACCTGAGTAGAGTGGGAAAATGTGAGTAAAGAACCTTTTCCAGGGACTCAACTTTGCGCTGTCACCGACGGGTGAATCAAACCCGCAATCTCACGATCACAAGCCCAAAGCGTCTACCGCTAGATCACAAACCCGCACAAATAAGTTCCAAAGCTTACCCTAATGGGATATAATCCTTGGGGGCTTTGGTGAGCTGCTTGATCATCATGATAAGGAGTCGCTGAAACATCTGCCGTATCATGCTGTTGGGACATTTGATGAGGATGTGCTGCAGCCACCAGTCATCTTCTGCCATGTGTTCCAGCAGCCACTAGCATTCAAGGAGGACAATCCAAATGAAGAAATTTCACAGTGTAAAGTCAGTCCAACATCCACATGATATGATAGTGGTAAGTATTACTGAAATCTTAAACCTTCACAAACAATTTTATAATGCACCTTAAAATCATTTATTCAATTCTATAATGCAAAAAGCACAAAACTGTTCATTGATATTTACAACGATATAATGACACACCTCACAATTCAGTGTAAGAGAAACATTATCAAAAACTGATTTTATTCAAGTTTCATCACTTATATCTCCTTGAGTCAAAAACTAAACACATAATATCATTAACTTCAAATCAACCAAACATCTATGATTTTTTTCTTATCATAAAACGATTGAGGTATGATATAAAAACAGGGGTAATATAAAAGTCAGTATATTCAAGTCTAAGGAATTACACACATTACTTTTTTTTTTGATAAAAAAGTTCTTCTCTTATCACAAAATCAAATCAGAGAAAAAAAAAGTATTTACCTCACATGGACCTAGACAGCTGTTGAACTTCTTCATCAGGTAATCTATCCAGTTGGGCATTGCTTTCTAAACACAAAGTAATAAAAATAACACAAGATTAAATCAATTTTTGCTCTATCATATTCATCTTACTTGTAATTTTTACTTCAAGAATAGCAAAGATCATTAATTGTCTTATTCTATGACTCTATTATAAGATAATATGGATTTTAAAATTCATTTCTCAAGGAAATAAAATAAAAACTCTGATCACATCAAGAGTGTGCCCAACTAAGGAATAAAGAGAGTGTCTCTTCTAACTGGTTTTTTTCACCATACACTTCTTTAACCAGACTTAATCAACATGTTGCCTTATCTCTATACGGTAGCTCATATTGAATAAAACGGATTGAAAACAAAAGTTAAAAAAATAAAAAAGGGCCTGATCTTACTTTTTCTTTGGCATGGATGAAAGACTCTAGGAAGAAACAAGAGGACAGGATGACAGCTTTGTGGTTTGCCTCCTCCGTGTCGTCCACGTGTAGCGTGCCAGGCAGGTGGGAGCACATCTGCCAGATGTGTCTGTCACAAAACAGAAGTGGAATGGTGGATTGTTATACACAATACAACCCCACTTTGATCTTCCTATTTCACTTCAATGTAATTGAGTTCATATTTCAACTTTCTTGTTATCTCTTAGCCTTTTTTTTTCATAGATTACCATTGTTCAGAGCTGTAACTTTCAAACTGATGAAAGCCTAATAAATCAGATTGACCAAACAACAAATTCGGAAAACTTTGATTGTTGATATGTCTTAAGAAATAAGAAAATGCAGAGAGACAGAGAGCTTGTATTGAGAACATCAGTTCAGATCAAAATTATCACAACAATAAAACCCCCTATGATATCCCTACCATCACAGTGATAGATTCTTCCCTGCACGGAATATAAACCTAGCTTGAGGCACTGATACGACTTCAATTGTGTCAAAAGCATCCTAAAACCGTCGAGAAACACAATGATAACAATAATCATAGTGCCCACTTGTATTGTGCCACACTCCCCTCTTGGATTTAGGAGTTTAGGCACATCATACAAACATACAAAAAAGCCTAACTTACTCGAAATACATGCGGTCAAAGATGCTCCTATCTTTCAAAAATTGAGTGTTGTCACTCCAAATCCACTGAAATACAATTGCAAATCATAGTCAATGTTAAGAAGAATGCAGAATTAACTAATCAAGCAATATTGGAAGACAAGAATTATATAAAAGGAAAATCTATTCTCAAAATAAAGATACATAAAAACCTGTGCAAGTCGCCAAGGGCTACATCTGTGACAGCGGCAATGCACTTAATACTTCACAGTCATAATATCAGGGATAGAATCCATGGCTCACAGCAGGATTCTACGACTCATGTAAACTGAGAAAAGTGGCATCATGAAGACCTTTACAAGACTAGAGATAAATTTTAGTCTGGCATTTGAAATGATCACTTAGTTTCAACATTTGAAAAATCAAGAGATAAAACTTTCCATCGAAAAGCAAAAAAAGTCCATCACATCTTTGTTTCCATTTCTTTAGAAACCAGTAGCCTAATTTTGATTATGAATTCTATTATGCTTTTCAGCCAATTAATGTAGCAAAGATCACTCACTTTTACAAGCTCTGGGCACAGCTCAAAGCTGTATTCTTCTTTTTCCTCCTCGGCACCTGGGGTCACCCGCTCATAGAACAGCATGTAGGCACTGTTTGTCTGCAATGGAAAAGTTAACGAACCATAATAAATATGTTTCTCTTCATTTTCAGAATAAATCTATTTTAACTGATACATGATAGCATGGTATTTGATGGCACAAGAAAAAGGGTTGCTATTAGTTACAAGAATTATAATCTAAGAAATTAAAAGAAATCTTACCTTTTCGATGGGAAAATCCAGATATTTTTCTGAAACTGTATCAAATGTTTTCCCCTGTGGATAAAGATGAAATGATTTACGTTTCCTATAATTTGAAAGGCACAAATACATTGCTTAACTCCTATTTTCTTGATTACCAATGAAAAATAAACAGAAGCAAAACAGTGAGAGCAGAGACAAAAATGGCACCACAATAGAAGGAAGATTTTGTCCCTTTATATCATCTCCTCCTTTTCTCATGCTTCATTGTTTCCATATCAAATGCCAAATTAGATTCACTAGGAATTAAGGCAAAATAAAACATTTTCTAATACTTCTACTAATGTCTTGTCAAATTTGAGAACACTTTGTTTCACCTTCGAACTTTGCAATATACTATAGCTATAAAAGAAAACTATTTTCAAAACTTACACTCATCTCTCCGCCAAAAGCTTCATGGGGAATATTGCTTGCATCAAATGTTTTCACATCTGCATCATTGAAATGATACCTACAGTGCAAAGAGGTAAAACATGAAAGATAGTTACAGTTAGATAATCTCTCATATATTTGTTCTTAATGTTCATATGTCACAACTGATTTCAAGGGAGTATTCAATAAACAAGAAATTTCTATTTCTTCCTTTCTTTTTTTTTTTTTTTTTTTTTGGGTGGGCAATTCTGAATTTTTGAATAATACATAACATCACAGTTTCTGCAACAACATGAATGTAACAATTAATGAGGAGAGTTATTCATTACTTTCAAAAACTGGGACGATAACATCCATCTGAATTTCAAAACATACTCTGCAAGCGAAAACAAACTGAGGGTATAGTTACATTTTAATAATAGCAATTAATTCATCCCTTCCCTGCATCACATTCAAGTCCCTCCAAGTGCATTAAATTCAAGTCTTTCCCAGAACAAAGAGGGGTTAAAATTAATATTTTTTGCAACAAAATTCCCACAAAGCATCCCAACAACTCTAGTTCAACTGACCACTTGTTGGTGGTGGTGTCTTTGATAAGGTTGTAGTAGTGGCCGCCTTCAGCACTGCCCACATGCACCGTCACGCCTATCAGCCGATATTCAAAGCCCTGACCATCTTCAGTCTCCTCCACTGTAGCACCTTCAGCATCTTGGGAAAATATAAAGAGGCAATTGTAATCACAGAGCAACTGCATTACTCATGATGTAAAACTTGATTCAATATGTGGGCTTTTTATGAAATAAGATTTTCCCGTTTTCCCAGTAGGTTGACGGATTTCAAAACCCCTCCACATAGATGTATAGATCACTTCATCAAATAACGTCCTGATGTGGTTTGTTTTGTGTTTTTCCCTTTTTTCCCCTCACAATTTGGTTTCTTAATATGGCATATCAATACAGTATTAGTTATACAGCAAATAGTGAATTTTTTCCAAAACTTGGGATTTGATACCCAGAAAACAAGATTTTTACAGTAAAGAAAAGGTGATGCAAGGGGAAAAGAAAAAGGTGACTGCAGACATTCACTGCTTACAAGTTGATATAAAGACTACCATAGCACCCCATTCTCACCTTTGATCTTGTCTTTACCAATGAGATTCTGCTCCATGTATCGAGACATATCCAAGGAATCCGGAAAGGAAAAATGGGTGTTGACTTTCTCCTTCATCATGGTAATCATGTTAAATGAGTATCGAAGGGTGTTGAAGCACAATATTTGAGGAAGTTTGCGAAAACATGTCCTGAAAACAAACCAAAGAAGAATTTTGTTAATAACACAAAAGTCCTTCCACAAAAAAAATGAAAAAAATATGAAAAAAGAAAACCCAAAATACAAAAAATACATGTTTAAAATTTGCAAACAAAGAGAAAACCTAATATAATAATAAAAAGTGTTCCATAAATAAAGCCATTTTTTCTTCAAAAAGCGTAAGTTAAAAAGGAAGAAAAGAAAAATCAAGGGAACATGACCTTTCCTTACCTCTTTTCTGCCCTGACTTTCTTGTGACACTGAGAACATGTGTACATATTGTCCCCTTCCAGCATATCTTTCACAGTCACTTCATCCAAAGATTCCTGACAATATGTAAGGCATAAAAGTCATTTCTCTTCATATTTGTTTTTCTTTTAATTTCTCTTTAAAATGTTGTAACTATCTTTGTAAATGAATAATAAAGCAGGCATCCAAAACATGGTAAAAATATTGCTTGAAATTTTACCTACCCTACATTCATTGGTTTGAGAGTGAAACTTTCCCTTATTTGAAAAATCACATACTTAGTCCTTTACTTGTCTTACTACTGACAAGATACTAAATCATTTATATTTTTCAAACTGAAAATAGTTCACAGCAATTAGAACCTAAAGGCCTGTTTACTATGTTTACATAAGTTTACATTCCCATAGTAAAATCTAAAAACTCACATAAAGATCTTTCATGTGTGCCACCCCACACCTCACTGTGTAGAATTCCTCAAAGGTACGGCTTACATGGCAACAATCCTGAAAGCAAATAACTTAATGAATCAAAAACTTTTCAAGAATATTCTTTATCCTGTTAAAAACTTGATACTTCATTACACAAATATAGTAAGAATATATTTCATCAATCTTTCTTATTCTATTCATGAATATTCTTTATCCTGTTTATAACTTGATACTTCATAAGACTAATATAGTAAGAATATATTTCAATAATCTTTCTCAACGACTACAAGAAAGGGGAATTTTCCTTTTAATGAGAACACAACATAATATTCCTTTGATATATATATATATATATAAAATGTATCCAATTCAATAAGAAAAAAAAAGAAGGAAAAAAAAAAAAAGAAATCAAAGAAAGTAAAAAGGAGTATTCAAGTAAACACATACCAAAGAAACCACATTGTTTGTTGTCTCTCCTCCAAACATTTCCTTTATCACAGTTTTCTAGTAGAGACAATCAAGATTATAAGATTATCTTCACAAACACAAAATGATAAATATATAAAATTAAGATGAAGGACTACAAACCCTTTCTAATACCAAAAATAAAATCTTGCAATAGAGTAAAACCAACAGTCATCTTTTCCTGTGTCTTTTGAGATGGTAAGATTTATCTCGTGATTTGTATCAAAATGACATTTTCCACAGATTGTTTTTATTACCCACATATATGGTGAACTTATCATCAAATCAAATGGTGTGTGCTTAGCATTCATAAAGAACAAAAATATCCCTCTTTTTGCAGTGCTTACCATCTCTGGTGATGTTTCTTCCAGTTTTGTTATAATATCAGTAAAGAATTCCTGCATGTCTTTCTGTTCTCCAGTATTCAAAGGGCATCTGTCCATGGTGTAAGTTTTACAGAAGCTTTTTGGGTTGTATGCTCTTCTCTCACTCTCCTATGATAGAAATAAATCCAATGGTTGTGATCATCATTTACTTGAACAATCAAAGCAATGCATAGTCAAATGAAATTAATGTGAATATACATAAACAGATACAGTTATTAGCAGATTATTCAAATCAAAGTTTTAAGCTAAAACTTTGAGAGAAAAAAAATGCAAAACAGGAACTCCCTTCCTGCTTGGTGCCTTTTAATAGGGCTAAGTATGTAACAATAAAAAAGAACAGGTGATCATACTAGTGGTAACATCAAACCTAATGAGAAAAAGCAGAAAAAAATCCACTTTCAGCCACATTCTGCAGCTTTGTGATCTAGCTGTAAACCGCTAGTTTACCAACCATGAGGCGGCAAGTTAGATTTCTGTGATATTGCAAAGTAGAGTCCTTGAAAAAGACTCATGACTCAAATTTTTCTCCCTGCACCAAGGTTTAAATGAGTACCTGGCCATCAGCAGCATAGTCCCATATCTGAAACAAAATGTTTTACGGACTAGCAGACGGCTTGCCTCATCCCAATTACTGCATGCTGCTGTTGGCTTCGGGTCTTTGAGTTAGCTTAGGGTTTGTTGCACTGTATAAATGCTAATCTTTTTGTCTTCAAATCCAATTTTCATTCAGAATTTATTTTATTCATGCCATCAAATGAGAGTGAATGTTTGCTGAAATCATTCTCTTTACCCACCTTACTCTCCTCCCCCACGACTTACCCCCTTGTAATTTGTGAGCTTTTGACAACAGCACATTTGAATTTTCAATCATGGATACAGAATATCTTATCTCATCCTAGGCATCAAATTCTTTAAAACATTTTATTTCTAAAAAAAAAAAAGATGTCTTACCTGAAGATAGGCAAACATTCTTTGCAACTCAACCATCATGGGAGCATGAGGACTTGCTTCATCAACCTGGAAATAAAGCATCAGAGATGAAAACAATTGATTCATGCTGTATGGAAGCAATCTATCGACTAACAGAATATATCAAAATCAGACTTCAGGCTTGAATCATTAAGGTTGAAAATAAGTCTTAAAAAATTACAATAAAATGGTATCGGGTTTTTTTTCCGCAGCTAAAGCTTTATCATTTTTAGGATAATTGCTACCCATACCAAAGTATCTTATAATACAAACATAGATTATGTCTATTCCCTTTCTTGAAAAAACTTCATTTCATCATGATACTTCATCAGTTTGAGCATTTTTGCTGACAACTGTACCTGGAAACTCAAAACAGCATTTCTGAGTTTGGGAATCATAAAGAGGTGCTGGATAGCTGTGGCCATGTAGCAAGTCGCCCCCAGGTTGGTCAGGCCCACGTAGCCACACTTGGCTCGGCCGTCTTCTTGCGGCCAGTAGTCCCAGGGGTAAGGAGAATGCGCCTCTTTGAAAAATACACGGAGATAACTTGTCATAAACAATGTAACTTTGCTACAGAAGCAAAATAGAAGAGCATTGATCATATAAGGGAAAACACTTTTTGTATTATGAAAGTGAGCAAATTCATAAAATTCTTCTCTCAACAAATCAAATAGCACACCAGAATCCCGCTTCTTAAGAAATCTTTTAAAGTTGTCAATCCAGACCATCAGATAAGATAAGATATACTTTAATGTTGTAAAAGGATCTCAATAAATTGATTATGGGTCCTTCTATGTAATTATCTAGAAAAAATAACATCATGTTTCTAAAATATTATTTTCTATATTAGCTTTACAAACAAAACTACCACATATTCCTGTTTACAAAGGTGACATTCATTCTACCTATATAAGGTGATGGTTTTATATTTTCTCAGTCTGTACTATAAAATTTCATTGTTAGAGATTAACTAGCAATTGTTAATCGCTTTTGTATCAAGTGAAATTCAACTTCTGAAAATTTGGCTGATGATGACCAATCACACACTTAATTCATGCCTGTGCTTTACAATGTTCTGTAGCTTAACTTGTTTTCCAGCATCAAAAGCTGACATACCTCTGGTATTTTGCTTCATAAACATTTCCACTGCCAAAGAGTAAGTCCTCATATTGCCTCGGCACATTTCTGCTATGAGGTCATAGGCAGCCTGTCGGGTTTTCAGACTCTTACATTTCGGGTGATGGGGAGACAGGGGGTCAGGTACCAGGAACAAGAAATCAAACAAGTTGTTCAGAAATATCTGTGGAGGAGAAATTGGAAATTAATCAACTTTTTTTCTTAAATCTTGAAAACAATAATTCAAATAATCGTGTAACATGCTTTAATTCACTCTAAGTTCATCATTCTAATTTCTAAAACAAAGTCTCAAGAAAAACTTTTCTATACACCAAGTGTCATAAGACTCTTCAATATAAACGGTACACACTCTGAAAGAATAACTGACAAATGTGCACTAGGATCCAGCAGAACCCTTTTCCACCAACAATTGAATTATTTAATGACAAAATGAACCCTTTACTTAAGTAAACACATCCTAGGGTGGACCTATGAAAAGGCTGGACATCCAATGGCAAAATCCGAATTGAATACACTGAAGATAGAAATAGCAAAAGGGCAAAAATTGAAATTGAAGTCATTACTGTTGAACAGTTTATTTTTTTGGTTCTTGGTAACATTTCGACCAGCAAACAAAAACAAAACAGAGATTGCCTGGCCTAAATGAAGCCCTTACCACATTAGCATCATCTGCAGGAAAATCAGGATTGTGTTTGTAGAGAGAGGAAGCAACATTGAGCATCCCCAACAATCCTTCATCTTCTTCATACCCTTTGTAGGTTTCAAAAAATGGCCTGTTCTGGATATCCTCCGTCATTTGACGAAGGAGGGAATCCATATTGATGTTCTTTGCCTGAAAACAAAAAGAATGTGAATGCTCCATTTCATTCTGAAAGAAAGAAAAATTTTCGCCCTCAAAAATAAGAATATGATGTAGAGAAACAATTGTGATTTTTATATATAAGTTGTTGTTTTTTTCAATTGATTGGAAAATAACCACATAATACTAACAATTCATCAACCTAAAAGCAGCAACACATTTACCTGGTCTGTATTGAGTTCATCCAAACACATTTTGATAAACATGAAATAGTCTTGGCAACTGGCACCGTAAATTTCTTTTTCTTCCTTTTTCATTTCCATCTGAAAGATAAAGAAAGGAAAATAGCTATCATCATACTAGTTGGAGACACATTTCTATTTGATGGATAAAAGGCCGATCATATTAAAAAATTCCTATTCCCCATGCTTAAATAATCTTTAGACACCCCCATAATATGACTGATATTGTGATCAAGTGATCATGCAGAAATCTAATGTTATTGTCACAGCAAAACATATTCACTCGAGCAAAATTGATTTTAAAAGTTTTTAAAAACCTACACAGTTTTATAAATCTTCCAGCACATAATTCAAAAACAAATTACAAACCTCAAATTTCTTTGGCTTAAAGAGCTCTTTGTCTGAGAGAAAAGTGAGCAGCTGGGTCAATACAGGAACCAGGAAGGATGTTCCCTTCTTCTGTTTTGATTTGCCTAAGCAGAGCCGGTGCAGACCCAAACAGGCTTGTTTCCTCACATGAGCCTGTAAAAATGTCAAAACAACTGTAAGCAATTTGTGTAATGTATCTTTTCCTTCTCATCAAGCATTCTGTTGTTAAGTTCCCATCCAAAAACCAATAACTAGGATTCTGATTTTCACAATGAAAAAGAGATGTCGTTTTGAATGGACCATCACTCCAGGTAACATGAATTACAAAGATGCTTAGTATTTGACACACTTGTAAGACAATGGGGGAGATTGGGGGAGGGGAGGGTAGGGGGTGATACTACATGACGCTTTTCGATATAATAACAGTACGAAAAAGATGTCCTCACAATCTATCTACAACATATAGATTGAAATCTTTTAAAAAGTAAATGGCTGACTTTCCAACCTTATCTATTGGATTATAATCATATCAAGAAAAAAGAAGGTATCCTATTAGTTGACTTGTTATTACAAGAAAAAAAGGAATACCTCAGGGGCTTCAAGAGTGAGCCGTTTGAGCCAAGCTGTGAAGTTTTCAGCACTGCACAAGTACTCCAACACCCGGTCACAGGAGAAAGCCAATGACACGAGGAAAGACATGGCATACTGGACAACTGGAAGTAAAAAAAAGAAAAATCACATCATATAAAGTCAAACAAGCTGTGTCATCTTGCTCTTTGCAAATATCTAATAAGCCATTGGTCCCCTTTATCAAAACAGTGAAATTGCCAAGAATCTAATACTTATACTTTTCCTCTTTGTTAAGCATATTGATTTTCATCATTCTGTCTTCTCACAAAAGAAGAAAAGTTATCTGTAACACAATACATCTCAGCTTCAAATATTATATTTATGACTTGCTGTGATGGATTTTAGGAGAAAGAGGGAGTTGTGAAAAAAAATAAAAAACACCAAAAATCAAGTGACCAACACCACCCTCAAAGGGAAAGCTGCACATTTAGGAACAAGAAATTTGTGCACCATCCCATATTTGTTACAAGACAAACAAAAGTATTAGAATCTCCCTTCAGTGACCATTAATACAACTTGATATATAATAAAAGTTTGATCAGACTAGAGTATGTCTATTCATGGTAGAGCAAAGTTGTTATAAGATTGTTTATCATATCAACCCCCCCCCCCCCCGCCCCCTTTTCAATTTTCAGCTAGCATAATACAGGCCTCATAGCACTTAGCTCCTTCAGTTTTTAAGAAGATTTAAGGAGATTTTTGGGAAAATTTAAGGAAGTTTTGTGAAAAACTCAAGGAGGCTTTACGGCGACAACCGCAACAATAAATCATAATGCATGTGTAAGTCATTGGATGAAAGTTATCACTGTCGTGGGCGAATAAACTTCATATTTTCTTAATGTCTTTCAAAAATAAAGGTTGAAAAAAAGAGAAAGGGGG
>JAUEKY010302810.1:0-13188 GCA_031833965.1 Scyllaea pelagica | reverse complement strand
AATGAAGGACACTCAGGATATGCCTCACTTTGAGAGGGCCTTCGCAACTTTCACAGTGAGGGGCATCATCAACTGAAATGAGGTGACAAAGGATTTTGCGAGCTCATGCTCAGGCGATCTTGAACAATTTGATGATTAAGTCACATCGTTCTTGAATGGCTCTCCTGTATGCTCGCTTCTTCTCAACCACGGCAGGTCTACATTCCTGGTTGAACCAAGGGTTATTTTTCCTTGATTGACTGAAAGTTTTTTGGAATGGTTAAGTCGCAGTTGTTTGTGAGTATTTCCACAAACTCTTCATAGTCGTTCAAATCTGTTGGCACTCATGAGAGATCTTTCCCAATATGCCTTGCTCAAACATCATTTAACTGGTGGGGTTAGTTTCCCAGCAGTGGAGACAATCAGGCGTGTAGAAAAGTAGTCTGAGCTATGGCCATTGTCCATGACGGACCAGGAACATTCTGGTGCCAAGGAGGCATCCCATAGAGTGAGGTCAATAACAAATGTGTTCATAGTGTGTGTGTTTTTATGTGTGGCTGCAAGTGCATTAGCCAAGTGTTCATCTGAGTCGTTAAGGAGATATTCAACAGCCTTTCTTCTCTGGTTTGTGTCATTGCTTCCCCAGAGAGGGCTACATGCATTAAAACCTCCCACAACAAATAAACTTCATGAACTTCTTAATTAGACGCTTGGGACGCTTACTGCAAATAAGATGGCTAGTTTGGTCCTCTGGCCCAGTCTCCCTTCCACCTCGCCCGGGTTGGCCCGACAAAATAACAAACAAAGAACCCTGGGACAGAATAAGGCAACTCCCAATTGAAGGAGAGATAAGAGAGTGAAAGTGGGCTTGGATCGGCCACACACTACTGAAGCCTGCTTCAAACGTCACCCACCTGGCCTTGGATTGGAAACCCCAAGGAAAATGGAAAGTGGGAAGACCTAGACAGACCTGACATAGGAGAGTTGAAGCTGAAGCAAAGGTAACTGGGATGTAGTGGGCAACTTCGAAGAAGACGGCCCAAAATCGAGTTAGATGGAGGAGTTTTGTTGCAGCCCTATGTTCCAGCTGGAATCAAGAGGCGTAAGTCAAAGTCTCTTTCTCCTAGCTCTTTCCTCAAATGATAGCTTTCATATCGCCAAAGTAGATTCCAGCACCTCACTGATGCTACTGAAATAAGACTCCATAGATATTTTGGCATTTTGATCAGATGAATTTTTGTTTCTTGAGGGTTTTACGGCGCTATCGGCACAATCAGCTGAATTTGGTTTGCTGAAAAATATCCCATGCTCTTGGTGGTGGTCTGACTAAAACCAATTGCTTATTATCTCATGTGTGCCTTGTGGATAACTCTTCTGTCTCTGAGGACAACCACCCAGATTGGTACGTGGAACGTCCCGGCATGAATCAAACAGCGAAAACAGCATAGTTTGCTGCAAAGACGCGCTAATACAAAATCGCTGTTTTGGGATTGTGGGAGACAAGATGGACCAGGTCAGGACGATTACTGCTTGCCACAGGAGAGACATTGATATACTCTGGCCATGATGATGACGGTCCCCACACGGAAGGTGTTGGCACAATGCTCTTCAGGTCGGCAACAAGTGCACTAATAGAGTGGACAGACCTTTCGTCTCTAGTTATTGCAGTTGGGTTTAATACCCAGACCAGGGCCGAGAACAATGTCAAAGGAGACTTTGATGACAAACTACAATCAACCATTATGGATGACAAGAAAAGAGACATGTTAATATTGATGGGGGATATGAATGAAAAGATAGGACAGGAAAACATCAGTAGAGAAGATTGCATGGGGAAAGAAGCAATGGAGAATACGAACGAAAATGGGGAACACTTTGATTTTGTTTTTGTTTTGTTTCTTGAGGGTTTTACAGCACTATCGGCACAGTTTAGGCCATGTCAGCGCCGGCAAACAGTCAGAAAACATTTAGCGCAGCTTCCACAGGTCTGAGTATTTCAAATATTTTAAAAGCAAGTGTATCTATACAATCAATAAGTTTTTCTAGATAAAAATATTGTAAATTTTCAGTACAATAGAACTCTTTCAGGAGTTCTGCTCTTTCAATGGACTGATGATAAAAGGCAGTGTTTTCCCACACAAAAATATTAACAAAGTCACTTGGGTTTCTCCGGAGGGTCAAACAGAAAACCAGATTGACCAGATCTGCATTAGTAACAACTTTAGGAGGTCAACGCTGGATGTTAAAGCCAGGAGAGGGGCTGGTGTTGGTTCTGACCATAACCTTATTGTTGGAAAATTTAAGTTCAAGATAAAGAAACATAATATAAGAAACATGATCAAATCAGAATATAGATTCAATGTTGCCACATTTCAAGACCAACAGACTAATAACATGTTCAACATAGAATTCTTCAATAGATTTGAAACACTTTCAACCCTTAAAGATGAGGAAGCTTCCACTGAACAACTGTGGAACAGATCCAAGATAGTTTTAAAATAAATGTGATAAGATTCTTGGAAGAAAACCATCCAACAATGAACCATGGATATCAGCTAAGACTTGAGACCCTAAGAAAGGCGAAAAAGAGGAAGGAAAAGAAGGCAGCGGTAAACACCAGCAAGATCACAGAAAGCAGAGGCCCAGCGGCTATATTCAGAAGCTGACAGGGAAGTAAAGAAGAGCTGTCAAAAGGACATGAGGAATTTTGTAGAGAACATGGCAGCAGAAGCTGAAGCGGCTGCTGGACATGGAAATATGAAATAACTGTATGATATCACTAGGAAGTTGTAGAGTTGCAGAAAAGTGACAGAGACAGCTGTAAAAGACAAAGATGGTTACCTAAAGACCAAATTGGAAGCACACTTAAAAATTTGGAAAGAACACTTCAAAGAGGCTTCAAAATCAGCCGACCCCTTAAGACCCTTTAGAAATACCCCCTTCAAACAGGCAACTTGACATCAACACCAGTTTGCCTATAATAGCGGAGATAAGAAAAGCCATTATCCTCATGAGAAATGGCAAAGCACCAGGCCTAGATAGTATTCCTCCTGAAGCAATCAAGACAGACTGTGAAGCAACTGTGCAGATACTGCAGATAGAATTTGGGAAACCGAAGAAATCCGAAAAGACTGGAAACATGGCCACCTCATTGAACTTCCAAAGAAAGGAAACTTGAAAGAATGCAAGAACTGGAGGGGCATCACACTCTTGAGCATACCAGGAAAGGTCTTCAATAGAATCCTTCTTGACCGGATGAAAACAGACATTGACAAAAGGCTGAGAGAGAAACAGGCAAGTTTTCGTGAGGAACGCTAATGCACTGATCAGATAGCAACCCTGCTTGTCATCATAGATCCCATTGATCTAGAGGAGGCATTTGATAGTATTGATAAGACAACTCTTTGGAGGCTTGTGGCATATCACGGTATTACTGACAAGTTCATTAACCTCATCAGAGCAGCATACAAACCCTCTACCTGCCAGGTTGTACATGGAGGCTCCTTGACCGAGCAATTTAGTATACTAACTAGTGTCCGCCAGGGCTGCTTACTCTCACCTTTCCTTTTTTTTTATTGCTTTGGATTGGATCACGAAAATGACAACACAAGGTCATCATACAAGCATTCAATGGAGCCGGATGATACAGCTAGAAAACATTGATTTTGCAGATGACATTGCTCTTCTGTCCCATTGTCACAGCCACATGCTCCAAGAAACATCTGCTCTTCAAACCACTGCCTCAAAAACGGGGCTAAACATCAACAAGCCCTAGACCAGGGTGATGCGAATAAACAAGGTTTCCAACCAAGACATCACCATAGAGGGAGAAGACCTGGAAAATGTTGAAAGCTTCACCTCCTTGGGCAGCATTGTCATTGGAGGCACCAAACAGGATATTCGGGCCAGAGTTGGCAAGCATCAGCTGCCTTCAAATGTCAAAGCCCATTTGGAATTCCAACTCAATCTCCAACAAGACCAAACTACATATTCTTAACACAAATGTAAAATCTGTTCTACTGTATGCATGCGAGACATAGCAAAACACCAAAGCCAGCACGCACCACCTTCAGACATTCATCAGCAGATGCCTCAAATCTATCCTCCACTTTAAGTGGCAAGATATGATTAGAAACAAAGTGTTTTGGGCAAGAGTTGGACAAAACCCAGTTGAGATTCAGATAATACTCCGGACGTAGGGATGGCTGGGCCATACGCTGCGCAAGCCAGCATCCAGTGTGGTCCATCATTCCCTGCGATGGAACCTGCAGGGAAGAAGGAAGAGAGCCCGTCCACATACCACCTGAAGATAGTCCATAGAGACAAAGGCATCCCGACAGGGCTACTTCAGGGGTCAATTGGAAGTCACCGCTTGGAGCAGGCAGAGATGGAGGATACTTGTAGACGACCTATGCTCCAAGCGGAGCCCAAAGGATAAAGTTAAGATTCAGTTCATGAGCAAATAATGCTCATGATTGGTATTGACGATTCCATACTTTCAAAACTGATTAAAGTAATGACAATCTCTTAAAGCAGTGGAAAGGTTTCAACGACATCTGTTACTGGACACAAGTCTTCTTTATTGCTAGTCAATGTTGGCAGATGAGTTTTGTAACAGCTGTGATGATCCCACAATAAAATGAATATACATCTTGCCTTTGCAAACTTTGCCTCTACAAAATCTTGTGATTTCACAGAAATTTCCTTCATCAATAGGGTTATAAACTAGTTTATAATTGCTGGGGGGGCTTATTTTTCCAGAGTATATTCCTTTCGACATTGCAAGTTGACCTTTAACAGTCTGTGCTTTCACAATACTAACAAGTAGAAATTTCTCCTTCAACCTCTATATAATGTCCAGATGATTAGATTACTTACTTAATCCTCATCAGGCCTTGTGGCACATAGGGCATCCACTAGACATCTCCACTATTGGCGGTCGGCTATTTTTGCGGTGGCTGTATTCCAGGACAGACCCACTTCCTTCAGTTCTTTTTCCATTGTCCTTTGCCAAGTCTCCTTTGGCTTTCCCTGTTTTCTTTTCCCGTCTGCTGTCCAGAATAATGCTGTCTTGGGTGGTGATTCCTGTTCCATTCTCGCTACGTGACCTAGCCAACGCCATCTTCTTCTTTTCAATTGGCTTTTGATGTTGGTACAATCACCTTTCTTTAGCAAGCCTGCAGTTTTTATTTTCATGGGCCAGAAAATATTTAAAATTCTTTTGAGACATTTGTTTTGGAAGGCTTCCAGTTTCTTTATTATGGTTGAAATGATTTTCCAGCTTTCACTTCAGTAAAAAAGCATGCTCAAAACATTGCTTTTGAATATTCTTATTTTTGTTTTTATCATAACTGTTTTTGATGTCCAAAATGTTTTGAGCATCCCAAAAGCCTGGTTTGCTTTTAGGTACCTGTTCTTGATGCCATGTTCTGAATTGCCATCATTAGTTATTTTTGAGCCAAGGTAGGAAAAATCATGGTCAATTACGTGCTCATCTACCTTAATTTCACTATCTTGTCTTGGGTGTACCTTCATGAACACGGTTTTATCAAAATTGATCTTTAATCCTATTTTCATTGCATTGTTGTGTAGTAAATTTAGCTTTTCTGTTGCATCAGGGTGCGTACTGGACACCAATGCAATATCATCTACATAGTCCATGTCTTCTAGGACTGATGTCAGTGTCCATCGGATGCCTCTCTTCTTTTCAGTTACTGTAATTTTCATAAGCCCAGTCTAGGGCTAAGATAAATAGGAGTGGGGAGAGTATGCAACCTTGTTTTACTCCGGATGTCACATTAAAACTGCTTGTTAAGCTGTTTTCACAGATTACCTGGCAATGAAAGTTGTCGTACATGGCTTTTATCATACCAAATATCTCTCGCGGTATTCCATAGTGGCGTAGTATTTTCCAGAGAGACTCCCTATGTAAGCTGTCAAAAGCTTTCTCAAAATCAACAAAAAAAGATTGGATTGATCCAATTTCTTTTTAACTCCTTCACTGAGCTTGATTCTGAATTCATACATAAAGCCAAATAACTGCTCTTGTCTATACAGTTGAAAAGGAGATAAAGCAACATTACTTCCATTCCTCAGTTTCAAGCCAGGTGACTGACAATTCCAAACTATATAAATATAATCAGCACACTCATTTCAGCTTTCCTTTCAGGGTTTAAAATCATAATCAGAGGAAGATGATGAGAGAGTTGTTTCAGTTCATTATCAATAATAGCTGAGTAGGTGTTGTCAGCATTTCACTGAAATCAACAAGTTAAAAAAAAGGGTAGCACTATGGATCTTTCAAAGAAAAGTTTCTGTCTTTACCTCTGAAAACATTTGTTGCCATAGGTACGCCATTAGAATGCTCTCTGATCGTCCTTTTGATTTTATCCATAAGGTGTTTGCCTCAGTATACTAAATCAACACACTTATTTGGAGTTCCCACAAATGCGTCGTGAGATTCGCATTTATTGTCTTTCCTTATTCAGTCTGGTATAATTACAGAAATAGAATTTACCTTTATAATGGAAAATTTTAGTCTCTGCACATTACAAGCAAAGCTGGGTTGAAGTCCCCAAAAAGAAAATATTCATTTCCACCTATAACTTTCACTAATAATGTGATTCATTGGTTTTTAACGGGTCATCTGAATATCAAGTCTCTCTCAAAGATCAAGGATTGGCAAACTTTTCATATAAAGCTAAGTTGACTCCTCTGATTAAAAAAAACTGCACACTACACATGATTACAACATTCAAAATAAATCAGTGAAAAATTTTAAACTGCCAAGCCCAAGACTGACCACAATAATAAAATCGGAGCTGTTTCTGAAAGACATTGCAGCACATAAACCAAATAAGCAGTACAATGAACAGAATGCAAATATACTGACCACTTTTCACTTAGAACACAGTCTACCATTTGAGTGATTACTCATCTTTTTCAGTAAAAACAGTACTGCAGTGACTAAATATAAGTAAAATGTGAGTCAAAATACCTGAAATTCAGAACACTCAATTACCTATCTGCTGTTTGGCCAGGTACAAAAAAATGAAAGAAAACTTCATAATAATGTTGAGCACTTGCCTATACCAAGGCAGACATAGCAATCTCCATTGACACATAAACAGTAGCTGCAACAGAAGATAATAAGAACAATATCGATGGCACAATGTGAGCTGAAAATTGACAATGCTGCTGCATAAACTAGAAGGCAACATCAGAAGAGGTGGAATATTGGAAGACAAAGTAGAAATTAGCTTTGATTTCTTAAACTGAAACAGCAAATCCAAGATCAGAAATCATAAGAAAACATGGATAACAATAATTATTTGTCATAACTATGCAAGGAATGTTAATATTACAAGTGCAGAATGAAACTATTTATCAAAAAGACAGTAAGTTGAAGTCCATGATAAAATCAGCTTAATAACCCTGACAGAACTATTTCAGAACCTACAGTGCACATGCGATGTTAGATAAATGAACGGCTCCATCCTCATTTCTGTCCACTACACTGTAGCTTTGTCTCAATGAAAACAGGACCTATTGGAAACTAAAAGGCAGACACAGCTGAGAGCAGCCACTGCTTGCCAAGGATTAATCTGGTTCAGATTTCCGGATTTGGTAACCCACTTTTAGCAGCTGGAAGATGAAATTTTGTGAATAAAGCAGGTGGTGAAAATGGCAATATCAATATGTTATTGTATAGGTTCTTGTTCTGGTGTCAATGGTATTGGTTAGGCGTGGTGCTGCCATTAAATGATCGTTGAGGTTAGAAGTTTTCAAATTAAACCAAACTAGAATACCAGCATATTTAAAGATGCTTGCGCCAAATTCAACTTCCATGAATTCCTCATGATTCCCAACTAGGTGCACAGGCATCAATTAGTTGTTGCCTTGACTAAGTACTATATTATGAACCCTGTCACCGAAGCAACTGAAACTAGTATTGGAGTTAAACAACTGAAGTCTAACACCTGTTTTATGTCATTCTGATGAGCATGGCATGGGTTTAGAAAAATACCTTCAGACTTGACCGCAACAGAAGTTTTTTTTGGATAACTATTGAACTCTCCATGAATTTTCAATGGATATGACCAAAGAAAACAGTATGATACATTCATATTTTCCTCTTGGTCTTCTTCCTATGGTGTCATTATCATCATTTCATTATCCAGTACCCTTTTACCATTACAGTGTAGGGCCAACTCTTTGTGAGTCGGAATTACTCTAGATCATGCCATTCAGCCAAGCAGGTGATCAGCCCACTGTGACCTATTGATGGTAGTGGTAAGATTTCAATTTTGCCCGGACATTGGTATTGCGGCCTACTCTTTTCGATTTCCAACTGCCAAAGGTTCTTTAACGTGCGCAACGTGCACACAGGACCTCCAGGTTTATCGTCCTTCTCCGATAGGACTAGACTCTTGATCCCACCTACCAATGTTGCAGGGATCAGGGGAATGGCATACAGAGTTTTTCTTGGGGTTTTAGCAATAAAAATCACTATGTGATTTTTTCGTCCCAAGGCGTACTCAAACCCGGGTCACTTCATTTTCAGCGCCAGAGCCATGACCACTGAGCCACTGTGTCTCCCCAATAATTATCAGTAACATTTAAAAATCAACCTGGAATACGCCTGTCCTCATCTATCCACTCTTCCTTATTCAATTTCAAATCAAATTCAATGCACTACATGTCTAGCTTAACTATCATTTTGCACCCTTCAGTTATCATATAGTAAGAGAAAATTATGAAGATTAACAATTTCTTGCACTCTCTTGATGTGAGAAATATGGAAATGCTAATAGAAGTGAGAACAAAGAAAATTGGGGAGAAATTCTTAGATTTAGTCACTACACTCTTTACAAATGCAAGTCAGGGATGTCAAAATTGTCAAGGAGAACAGTCAGTCTCAGACAGATATCAACACGATCCAATACAACACTCAAACTACACTGGGTAAATTGTTATGACGTATCAGGAAAGGTACAATTTAGAGCTTGTATCAACTGGGGGCACAAGAGAGTGGAAGGTAGAAGATTAGATGAGGATTTTGTCTGTAAGTGGGATGCAAACCACACAGTTTTAAGGGTTTTTTCCTCCTCTTTTTATTCTGCTTATAAATGATTGTTTTCATTTTCCTTCTTAGCAGGAAATGAGGTAAAGGACAGCTGTTGGAATTTTTTCCCCTCCCTTGAAAAAAAGGACGAAGTGTTGTTTTCCTTCTCTGTATTTTCTACATACCAACCTAAAATCAAAATTTGTTCAGATTGAATCACAGATAGTGTCCTTAAATTGTAAACTGCTTCATTCTAGACCTCTCTAGATCACCATTTCATTTCGAAAAACTTTATTTCCATTTTTGTGACTAATAAAAACAGACACAATTAATTGATGAAAACCTGTCTGATTTTTTCCCACTTGAAGTATTATATCAATTAAAAAATCATCATCACTTACTGCATAATCTTAATTGACTTACATAAACTTTATTATATTATCTTTTTTCTTACGTTGCATTTACTTTTCTCTATGAATGTGAAACATGCTTTTAGAAAATTAGTTACTCCTTATGGTCATTAAATAAGATAAAACTTTCATGCTTAAGTCTTTGTTGATGTGGAAATTTTTACATGGTCTGAAGAAAAAAATGTATTTTGAAAATGAAAAAAAAAGTTAAAATTTGAGATACCTCTTTAAAACAAAGAAAACGCTTTTTATGCACCACATGCCATAGCCTAAGTAAGATGGTTGACAAACTGATTAAATAACATACCAGTATGATAATGACATGACATTGTTAGAGTTAACTCATCAATTTTGAAATACATTCTAAAATCTTGGCATTCATAAGACTAATTAACAATTTTATATTTGCATGAATACCAACAGGGCTGCATGGTCTCAAATTCTATTCTCATCATCTAAAGAAGAGCATTTCTTTTACACACACAATAATAAAAGAAACTTAAAAGTCCTTTTACTCTTTTGTGTCAAATTAACATTCAATCTATGAGTTAACATTTAGACAACGATACATGCAGATCGTTAAAGCCAAGTTGTGAGAAATCTACAGTTATGTAGCTCCTTGTTATTTGTGAACATTAGTAATAAAATGAGATATTCATGTGCAAAACTTGGATACAAGTTCAAAGGAAGTTAGGATTATACAGAGAGTGCAAATATGAGACACAATGAAACAACAGCATTCGGTTAATCATGCAATGTATAGCTAGTTGGAAAAATGTTAGAAAAGCAACAGCAGAAATCATGCACAAGTCTAATTATGGTTTTGATTTGGTGGGGGAAAAATACCTTAGTTTGTGTATAAATTCACAAAACATTAAAAATTATGGAAGTGAGCTGTTGTCATTTACAATAGTTGTAGTGCTTTATATCATTAATGTAAATATTTCACTAAAACTGCCTCCAATCCTGTTTTAGACATAAATCCTTTAATTTTTCTGTCACTAGTTAAAGACAAAAATTCATCTTTTCTATGGTGTTGGAGAAAAAGTAATTTGATAGTTTGGAAGTACTAGTTAAAAGTAAAAGAAACAGAGGGAGATCTGAGCTGGAACATTGTATAATTATCATCCCTCCAGTTAATACAGTATATCAAAACGTCCTTACTTGTATGAATAATGACAACACAAAGACTGACACTCATACCATACTGCACAACAACCTCGGGAAACCTCATCATAATCATTTCCCTAAATCAATCCATGCTCCCTGCACATGTACAGACAGAACATTGACCAAGACACACAGGTATTTACAGTTCTATCATCGATATTTCCAATACTAATGGATATTTTATGAAGCTGCCTTATCAAACTAAAAACTTAATGATGATAAGATCTGCAAACCTGTCTGATAGTCCTTTAAAACTGAAGCATTTTTGTTTTTGTGCATTGATTGTTCAATATTTATCTAGATACAATATAAGGTGGATCTTTGGATGTACTCAAAGTCTTAGATTTTGAAAGTAAAATCAAAGCAGTTATAAAGAATCTTGCTTTTAAATTCATCGGCTTGAACTGGGTTCTTAAATATTTTCTGCTCTTGAGAGTCAGATAAATACAATACTATCTGGAGAACAGATGGTAAACTTGAGATTTTCATGCAATAGATTCAAACATATGCACTGACTATTGGCTCAAAGAACATGGCAATTTTGACATTTCAAGCTATCTTTTAAACTGAAAAAAAGCTGAGTTTGCATTTGGCTTCAATGATTGATGATCGATAGGAAAAAAAACAAACCATGATGCACTTTGAAACAAGGATTTGAGCCTAAAAAACACAGACATGGTTTCATGACTGTGACATCAAGAGCAAGACAGTAAGTAGTGCAGTAGAGGATAAGCTGTTTGGAACATACTCCAACTTAGATTTGAATTTGAATGGAGATGGGAATGGCATCAAGTGAAAAGGATGAAAGGAATTCCGTCATTGGTGGTTTTTCAATTTTTCAAATGCTCTGAAACACTCAGCTAAGTAACCATAAGAGAACAATAACATCCAAACTGTAAAAGAATGGCGCCAACTCTGTATGATTAAAACATTCAATTTTTTCATTTGAATGCTAACCAAGACTGGAGAATTAAAGGAAGGGGTAAAAGATTTAAAACATTATTTCAAAACAAAGGGAAGTGAATTCATCCTGAACTAATCCATGCCATCCTTTTCAAATTAAAGCATGTGCTTTTGGGTTGTTTTCCCCCAATTTCTTTTACCTTTGTTCTCAAGGAGAAGAAAAAATAAAATTCATTAATAGTTCAGAGTTAGTGTGCATTGCATGGCTTGAAAAGGTAAACTTTAAGCTTAACAACCAAACCCCAGGGCTGCAAAAAAGCAGGGCATTGGACACGGGGAAATCCAAAATTGCATATCAACTGCAAAAGCAGGATTCCCAAATGGATGGATGGTGATGACATTGCAAGTGATGGATAAAGCAGTTGAAATAAAGAACTGGCTTATCAACTTAACATTACAATTTTGTTACATTGGCTCTTGACCTTTTCATTGTTTAAAAACTTTCCACAACCAAGCTCAAATTCTTGGTACAAATTTTATCTCCTCCTAATTTTTTATAGCCAGTTTTTTAATCATACGATGATATTTAAAAATTCACAAAATAAAATCATAGAATAAATTCTTTGGAAAATAGAATTTGATCATCAGACGATACCTCCGAAATTTTTCTTAGATATTCATGAAGTTCAAAGGAAAGCCATTTTGGGTATTGATGAAGAGAATGTTTCCTTTTCAATAAGTAAGAGAGTTAGGAGTCCATGTCAAATCCATAAACAGAAACTGTGTGAGGAGATCAGAATATCAGGGAACCCCAAGACACCAAAGAGCTGACATGAGAGGCCAAACAAAGGTATGATTCACAAGACAAATGCAGGTGCATGTCAATCTTGACAAGAAAATACCCGAAGATTGGATTAAATGCAAAGAGTAGGGCAAGAACTGAAGATTAAGCAGGAATGGATGATTAAGCTAAGTCAAATGCAAAAATGAGGGAAAATTTTGAAAAACAACTGATAATTAAAAGAAACCAAGAAATGTAGTCAAGAGGGAAGAATGATGGGGGTAGAAAAGCCAATTTGCAGCCACAAAATATCTAAACCATGACTTCTCGGGTCCAAGTCATTCCTCAACACCAGGCATGTAAGAATCACTCTTATCTACGCAGCCATCAAGGGAATAGAGTGCTTTGTAGTTATAGAGTAGTGGTCTCTCCTTGCCATGGCCTAGCAAATGAAAAAGAGCACTTTAACCTTAAGGTTAAACACCCTCATCTGTCGCATAACCCTTTCGATGGTCTGGATAGTTTAACGTGCTGCAGGTTAACCTGCTGCCTCACATATATAAACGAAGGACTCATGCAAGTATCTCACACAGTCACATTATACCCGACCACACTGGGCCACCCAGTCTTAGTATTTTTCCCATAAAGCCTAATGCAATACGACAGATGCTGAATTACTAGTTCTTACATCTGAGTATGGGACTGCCAGAGATTGAACCCAAGATGTACCGGCTCTGAGGCAGATGCTCAACCACTTGAGTCAACAGCACCTGTTCTAGGGAATGACATACTTGACTTGTAGAGCTCATGGCGTAGAAGGTTCTCCAAGCAGTGGCTGCCTCAGACTTTTGTGGGGGGGGGGGGGGGGGGGGGGGGGGGGG
>JAUEKY010302699.1:0-10825 GCA_031833965.1 Scyllaea pelagica | reverse complement strand
CCCCCCCCCCCCCCCCCCCCCCCCCCCCCCCCCCCCCCCCCCCCCCCCCCCCCCCCCCCCCCCCCACGATAGCAAAGTAGATGACCATACCAGTGTCTTTTGGCACCTGCTTTTTTTTTTCTTTCTTTTTTTTCGGTGGTGGTTTATTCAACGTGAGATGTCTGTTTTTGTTTTATTTTTTCATCGTTTATTTGTCTTTTAGGTGGTGTTCTTGTTTTTATATGGTTTGTATACGCGTACGTTCTACCTGAATTGAAACATCATGAACTGAAAAGCAAAAACGATGTAAAAATTGAACAGGCACTGAGAACATTATAATACCACAAAACAATTGTGTGGTACATCGACGAAAATGATCAAACCTTTTGAGAGTAGAATAAAAGTGAGAGAGGAAATGTGTATTGCTATCAACAATCCCCTATTTTGCCGGCACTGTACCACATCCTTTTTCCTTGTGTAACCAAAAATACTCTTAGTATTAACTAGTTACAGTTCAATTCCCATGCTCTTTAGGATATCATTTAAAACTATTCTAGCACCTTATTTTTGCATTAGGAAACCTTAGTTATCACCTCAAAGAATTTAGAACTCGACCACTATTTATAAATTCTTTGTATCACTTTCCACACACACACACACACACACACACACACGCACACGCGCGCGCACACACATATACACACTTACATACACGCGTGCATTAAATCTGCTATAAGTCCTTGATTGCTTATTGTCACTCATGGACAATGATAAAATCTAGGTCTAAGTTTTAAGACTTAGATTATAGAAAGTAATCGAAAACTACAAGGTATTTCACCCACCAGGCAAATACGTGGATAACTTTCAATCACTAAACTCAAACAGGAAATTTCTACTTTTGTTTTCGTTTCTTCTGCGAAAAAACTGGTCCCATGAAAACGTAAACGGTTATTTATTGTTAAAGACTGGCTGCGAGTGACTCGGAATTTGTAAAAAGAACTCAATATGTCTCTTGCGTTGAGCATTATTTTCTATACTCCTTTTGTTTTTATTTTCCTTTATTTGTTTTCCAACTTAATCGTCCGAACCCCTCGTAATGTCTGCATTGTCGTTCTGGGAGATATTGGAAGGAGCCCACGAATGCAGTATCATGCATTGAGCTTAGCGAAGGAAGGCTACCGGGTCTATCTTGTTGGTTATAAGGGTGAGTTGTCCTTTCCTTTTATTATCATCAGTGTCTTTATCAGCAATGGTAATATTAGTGTTGTTGTTACTACTATTATTTTTAACGTTATTATTGTTATAATTACCATTGTTATTATATTAGTGGTAGACCCTGTAGAATGTAAAAGTGGTGCATTGCTCGCCATGCTACACCGAATAAGTGCATGGAAATGTTTTGAAAACTAGAACTACTGACCTAAAGAATGATACATGAGTTTTAATGTTTCTGATGAATGCATTGCATAACTTTTGCAAAATGACTGGTTTATTAATATTAATATATATTGTTGTCTTCCATTTCTTGCTCAGGCTCTAAACCTCTAGATGCTCTGCTGGATCAGGAGGAAGTCTCCATTCATTATGTGTTGGAAGTGCCAGGGTTTCTCAGATGTAAGTATCTTGCAATTAGTTATTGACTTTTGACCATTTCATTTAACCATCTAATATTCTCGAAGGCTGCGGCTATTCAGAGACGTCTCGTAATAGCCTGGAGACACTATTTGGAAACGACTGACTTTGTTGAAGTTTTCACAAAAAGTACAATGTTTCATTGTTCGTGTTTCTCAGCCCAATTTTCAAATTGAATTAACACAGAAAAAGGTTTGCCTGCACCGAATTACAATCAGAATTCATCTTGTTAGCTTTTGATGAAAATATTAATCTAAAGTAGAAATTAGTTGGGTAAACGATAAAAATGATTTTATGCACAGGAGGCCCAGTAAATCAGGTCGAAAATCTCTGAACAGCCTTCAAACGCTATTCTGAGATGTTTCGAAATAGCCACTTCAGTTTTAGAAAACAGCAATTGATATCATAATCATAATTTCTTTATAATCTATCTGACTTAAATTTGAAAGGGCCTTCTCTTCAAGTCAATCACATTAATTAAGTTGCTCCTTTGCCTTCAATCTTTGTCAAGGGAGATCATTCAATTATACATATTTATGTTTCATAGATTATTTTTCATCGGATGTGATAAACGATTTGGTCTTATATCATGCTGACTTATGAGACTAATCAATTCAGGAATAAGAATATGATTCATGATTTATCTATTTTTCCTAATTTTATGTGTTGGTTTGTACTTTGCAGTTATGCCAAGATTACTTTCATATGTTGTGAAGGTGTTGTGGCAATCTGTTACCCTGGCGATCACACTCTTATTGCTACCAAAAATGTCGTCCATTTTTGTGCAGGTGAGTAATGTTTGACTTAGGTATTTTAATCAGAAAAGGAAAAATAGGCAGCCTTAGGGAAACAATATAGTTCTCTATCATGATCTTAATTTTAGTGGAAGATGATTACAATTTAAAGGATTAAGTGGTGTTTTTTTTTTCTTTTTGCTGTTTCATTAGTCATCATTTGTTTTGAATGACATGACAGGCAAATCAAATCTCATAAACCCATATTATGAAAAATCACTGAGTTTTCTGTTTGATTCTGTTGTTCTGAGCAAATCATCAGCAAAGAATAAAATCACAAATGCAAGTTTTGTTTGCTTGTAGAGGGTTTAGTTCTAATTTTTAAGGGGCCATAAGAATGTGTCAACTTCAAAGTCAAGTTTCAAATGAATAAACTGATTGTTTTAAAATCAATAAAATATCAAAAGTCTTACTTATAGTTTAGTTGAGCTTTTGACCCTGAAAATGAAGATAGATTGAACAAAAACAGCTGAATCTATCATTGGTTGCATGACTAGAGGTAGAAAATCTTGACTAGAACTGAAAGATAAATCAAAATCTTTTGACATGATAATGATCAAATCTCATGAGGATTTCTATTTTAATAATGTACTCAGCTTTATTTTATGGGCAGAACTCATTCTATTCTCACCACAGAATCCCCCATCTATTCCAACAATGGCAGTCTCCTATTTGGTTAGTCGAGTGCGATTTGCTGATTTTGTCATTGATTGGCACAACTATGGCCACACAATCCTGGCATTGGCCCTGAGTAAGAGGCACCCACTGGTCAGGTTCTCTCATTGGTATGTTTTGGCTGATGTTTACAATAACACTGTTAAGACCTCACAGCAAGAATGGATTAAAAGCTGCATGTAATAATCTATACCTAAAACTGTATATCGCAAAAAGGGCTGTAGTTCTTTGTTTGTAATGCTATGTTTGTTATTTATTCAAAACATTTTCTCAGATAAGAAGTGTTTTCACTCTAAAGTTCCAATTATTGTTTATTTTTTGTCAAAGGTATGAAAGGTTCTGCGGTCGTCTGTCCTCCTACAACATCTGTGTCACCAAAGCCATGAGTGATGATCTGTTACAGAAGTGGGGCATACAGTAAGAAAGACATTTGCCTTTTACATATTGTTTGATTATCCTTTACCTTGATTAAAAGAACTCTGTACACAAACAAGAAACCTTTGAACGGGATATCGTGGTTGGCATTCAGATCATTTTTTTCCATTTATGTATTTGTTTCTTCAATTATTCAAGATATATGGCGCATCCATTATCCATTAAGAAAATGAAAGGAATATGATGAGATTTAGATAGGTGAAGATAAAGGTTATTAGTGTTCTAGAGGAAGGTTACCAGGGCTAAACGAAAGATGTTGTTTAAAACATTTAAATGGAAAGTCAGATGAATTGAGGGTAATAAAATTAATGGATTTTGTTCTTTTAACGCTTTATTGGTACTATCTCAAAGCTTTATATTTTCATGAAGAATGTTCAACTTTTGTACGAAAATATATAAATTTGGAATGAGCTAATTTGCACTATCAATCAAGATGAATAAACCATCATAATAAGCATTTTTTGCTCCTTTTGTATGTTCTTATTTCTAGAGCCAGAGTGGCATATGATCGTCCACCCTCTGTTTTTCGTGCCTCCAGTCTTGAAGAACAGCACACTCTGTTCACAAAACTCTCCAAAGATTATCCTGTATTTGGTGCCAGGTAGGTATCTTGAAGTATGAATGAAATCATGCACAGCCTTGTGTTTGACACACCATACCAAAATTTTATCAGGATAGATTTTTCTTAGACTGAATACTATTTCTAATATCTAGTCAGTGGCCTGCAATTTGTGGTCAGGATTCAGTTTTAAAGGACAAAATACATCCTTTTATAATATAGTATCAGCCTAACGGGCTCTTGAAATGTTGAATAGTCTATAATTTAATCCCACTCTGGCTTCATCAATGGAATCTTGAATTTCAGAGATATTGAAGATATTGATTTTAAGGAATGAAAAACAATGAGTGCAAATATTGTTTCTTCAACAAAATGAACAGATATTGTTGTACAGATGTGTAAAATGCTGAGAATATCTTTGCTGTAAGAATGCAATTGGTATCAGATAATTCCAGCTTAGATTGTAGGGTAGTTACTCACAGATCTTTGGGAGTTATTTTTATTCAAAATTGTGTGGTAAATCACTTATGCCCATATGCTGTCACAATAGTTCTGATTGGTTAACACAATTAAACACATGTCTCCACCATTGTAATGAGGCAATACAGTTCCGTACATGCATATACTCAAGACACTCATAACAAGTAATCACCAAGGGAATAAGGAGAGAGGGAGGTTGTTGGGGGTGAGATGGGGCAAATTACATTACTCACATTACTTTTCTCTATTCTTGCAGGAATACTGATACATTAAGTGTCATTCTTGAGCTTGAATCCTTGCCTTCGTGAGCAGTGAGAATTATTCCCAGCAATCTGTGTGTCAACAGTTATCCTATTCCCCAACCTGCTTGTTTGTTCATGAATGCTTTTAATTACCAACTCATTTGCTAACTTAAATCAGTAGTTTCAAATTTACCCATCCCCACATGATCATCTAATCTATTGAAACTGCTTCGTTTTTCCCTTAGTGAGGCAAGCCCTGATTCCTGCACTGCTTTCACCAGGAAAGACAAAGAGGGGAAAGCGACCAAAGCAGAGAAGCGTCCAGCCCTTTTGGTCAGCAGCACTAGCTGGACAGGCGAGTATCACTGTTGGAACTATTTTTTGTCCTGATATGATGACAGAACTGTTTATTTTTCATCAACACACACTTGCCTTTGTCAATAATGTGCTCAGTTGTTAAAAAACGTGTTTACTCTGCTGAACCGCTCAAAGGTGGACGACAAGATAGGATTTCTTATGTTCTGGTAGTTTTCAAAGTGCTCTAAAAAGGATACAATTCCTGGATCTGAAACTAAATTCAATTGTGAAATCGTAAATCACTAGAGACCATGTTTTGTTTTTATCCTGGCTACATTTCTTATATCCTTCCAAATTCTGAAACCATATTTTCAACATTACTCAAATATTTCTTTATTACTTCCCTTTGAGGGCTGAGATGATGTAACCTGCTAGAAGTCTTATAAAACAATACTATGTAAAACAAACAAACAATACATGTTATTCCTGTTAGGTCACTCATACAGAGGCTGCAAGAATGTTGTTTCCCCTCTGAGATTAAGCCACCAAACTCATTTGTTATTGGCTTTTTGTTGTTTCTGAAGTAATTCAGTGGTATTTGCACTTTGATTTATATTATTTTTCTAGTAAATACTCCAAAATTGACTTTTCAAAAATCTAGTTTTACATAAGTCTTTAATTTTTTTTGTTTCTGTTACAGAGGATGAAGACTTTGGAGTATTGTTGTCCTCTTTAGAAGGTAGGACTGTTTACAGTTTTGTTGTTTTTTTCCATTCATTATTCTTTTCCTGAATGTGTCAAACATTTTTTTTTTACATTTTATCTAATATGTTTTCATCTCATGTCAATTCCATCCTCATTTATCCATCAACCCAAGTAACACTATACCCCAGAACTCCAGACCCATTCACTCGTGTAAGAGGATTTTTAAAGACCCATTAAGGTTTAACACCTGTTTCAATACTCTATATGTCTTATCACTGGCAGAAAGCTCTGTACATTTCAATGTGCTGACACACAAAGATACACAGAGAATCAAAGATCTCACCCAGTCACAGTTTACTGACACTGGGCCAACCATTCTTAGTACTATTCTTATAATGCTAAACGCCTGACAGGAAACTGCTTAAAAACAATTTTTACGACTTGGTTATGTCCCGGCCTGGGGTTGAGCCCACAACCTACTGGTCCCGGGTCAGACACTCAACCACTTGGGCGAACAGTGCTAGTAGATGAGAATTTTATTGGCTATGAGTATAGTTCAAGCTATGTCTTTGAATATTTTCTTTTTAAATTTCTTGTCTGGTTTTTTTTTTATTTTGTGGATCTTTCATGTCTCTCCACAGCCTATGATGAGAGCAAGAAGACTGAGCACATCCTCCCAGACTTGGTCTGTGTCATCACAGGTACGGTTTAGGGTGAGAAAGAAATATGAAGTGTGAACAAAATCTCTTTTGATTGATATTTTGGGGATATTCTCAAGAGTGGTACTTCTACTAATTTGTTATTTGGGGTGGCAGCACCCTTTCTTTGCTATGTTTGTTCGGACACAGATGCAGAGACAAAAAACAAACTAACTAAAGTATTTCCATTGTTTTTTATGTTTCTGTCACGCTTACTGCTTACTACTTTTGTTTTTATAGTCAGAGGTTTGCATATATTGAAATATTAAAGCAATTCAAAGTTTGTTCTTTTCTTAAAGCTAAAGCTTAAGTGAGCCTGCACTCTTTACTTTAAAATGGAAAACCAGGGGTGCAGCCCAATTATTTACTGAGCAAGGGGTAGTTTGCTATTGACTTTCCATGCCACATTTACTTGTGCTCAGTCTGAACAGCCTCACATCCTTTGCTGTATGCTGAATGAATGGGAGGGTCATGAGTATCTATTTTCAAGTTAGTGTTGTTGATATCTATTGTTTGTACAGATTGTGCTATTGGTCATCAACTTGGATTTCTGAGTTCAAAGGGAAGTGTCTTTTTACAATTGGCCATTGCAGCTTTCAGTCATTTTTACAAGTCATGATTCATTTGGTCTCTTGGAGGTCCCAGGCAAAAGTGATTTGCGTCAGTGAAATTTGCCTCTTATTCCTGTGTATATATAAGTTCTATGTTATTTCAGATCGTAATGAAAACAGAGTCCTTTTCTTCTGAATCATCATTAAGATAATGAATGGGAAACTTACCAATTGCTCCAGTTCATATTACAAATTCCTCATAACAAGCTTACAGTAGCATTTTGATCATATCATATGAATCATTTCTTGCCCAGGCAAAGGACCACAGAAAAGCTTCTACAAACAGAAGATAGAGGAAAGAGAGTGGACAGGCATACGGTTCTGCTTGCCCTGGTTAGAGGCTGAGGACTATCCCACCTTGTTAGGTAAGCACAGCAGGACGGCCGTTGTTCTGATACATGAACTATTCAATCTTCAATTATTTCTTTATTAGTACAAAATATCACAAGTTTTCAAGCTGAAGTAAAGACCTATTTTTGTTTTGCAAAATATCATAGCTAAGTTTGCAAATTTCATTGAGAGTCATCAAATCTTTGTTACCACTAGTCCTATTAATAACTCGTTATTTATTTTTTTTTTTTATTCCCCATGAAACTTAGGAGCCCTTTTCCTCTCAGACTGATACCACCTTGATAACTTCATAAAAATTTAGTGAACATTCTAAATAAAACTTAAGTCCTAATAGTGGATGTAGACTTGATAAGACTCGTGATAATGGAATAAGTCCAAAATTTGTTTATTAAATGCATGTTTTACACAAGTCGAAAAAGATCTTAAATGGAAATTGTGCGGAATGATCAATGATATAAGATAGGCTAAGGTAGCTGCTGTCAATTACAAAGATGATTGAGATAAGATACAGTTTCTCCTTAAATTCTGTATTTTTTCCTCCTTCCCTTTACACGATATCTTCATTATTTTGAATGAGGTTACCTGCATTGTTTTATCTTTTCTTCCATTTAAGGTTCAGCTGATATTGGAGTTTGTCTCCACACATCTTCAAGTGGCCTTGACCTTCCCATGAAGGTTGTAGACATGTTTGGATGTGGACTTCCTGTTTGTGCCATTGACTTCAAGTGGTGAGTTGGATGCATGTCTTAAAACCTCTAAAATTTACTTGAGCATCTGCATCAGAATCCGGAGGTTCCATCCCTGGGAGCATCACACACAAGATGTTAAGGTGATTCTTTTTAGCAGTTGTCTTGTGTGATGCTTGGCAGTATGGGAACAGTCCTAAGACTGGTTTGCTCTGGTGACTGGGTGAGATATTAATGTGGAGTCCTCTGTTTATCTCAGTCTGGCAGCCAGATAACAGCCCTGTGATGTGGCCTATAAAGTGTCGAAACAGGGTGTTAACCTTTAAGTTTAAATATTTCTTTAGCTTTTTTAACAGTAGCGGCTTTCCTACTGTTTGCCACCATTTTGTCCTAGCCCAAGCTACTATTGCTTGTCTTGTATTAGATGTTTTATTTATTTGCTAAGATATTTTATATTTTTAAGTATCCAGTTTTATGGGTAATAGCTCTAACTTTCTCGCTTCAATCTTTTAGCAGCTTAGTGTTAAGTGTCTTGTTATTTTTTCTTATGGTAGATACTTGACAACAGTTTTTGAGTATTGTCTTGAATTTTTTTCCTTTTAATTTCAGCATAGGTGAACTTGTTCAACACAAAAAAAATGGATTAGTGTTTCATGACAGCAAAGAACTTACTACACAGCTCAAGGTCAGTGTGAAATAAAGAAAAATTATAATATTTATACAAAGCAATACAGACACACTGCAGTGCTCTGAGCGCTTCATAAAACTATGGCTGCCCATTAAAGATAGGACGACTGTCTTATAAAGGTTAATAGTTAGAGTGATTTTATTTTGTGTTGCAGTTTCTCCTTTGTATGAAAAATGATGAAGCAAATAAGCTGTTTTGTTTTGTTATCGGGTTCCCTTTTGTACTGCCCAATGGGCAGTGTATGGACCCAACATAATGTTTGACACCAGAATTGGTCGAAAAGTACTGACCCAATCTAATATCAAACAAAAGTCAGGAAAACTCTGAGTCAAGAGATTGAGACAAGCAGATGGCTAGCCCACTCTTGAATGACTCAAAGAAAATACACATTGAGCTGTACATCTAGGGAGGTCAAACCAATTTTTAAGCAAATAAGTTATCTTTCCCAAAAATATATTGTCTGGAAGGAAAATTTTCAATTTTGAGTATCTTTTCTCCTTCTTCATCTCCCTTACCTAAGGTTTTATTGCATAAACCAGTAAAATGTCATCCTTCTCTAAAAGGAAAAAAATCTCATCCAGGAAAATATCAATGAGCTCATAACCCACCCTGTCATTATCCAACCAATCATGTTATTTACAGTAAGGGAAGCAGCACTTATGGCCCCATCTTTGATTTTTTTTATCACTTGAACAAAGTAATTTCTAATGTTTTACTTAACTATGGTGTACCACAAGGCACGATCTACTCATGTCAAAGGCTTTCCTATAACCTAAAAAAAAACTGATGAGGGTATTGACAGTTTTTAAGTTTTTTTCACAGATTTTTTAAAAGCTAGTTACATGTTTAGAGCTATCCGGCTATGAATTCAGGTCATCCTTACTCATCACTTCTGCTTTGTGTTTGATTCTATTGAATGAAACTCTTCAGAAATATCTCATTAGTATATTTTTTGCTACAAGAAGTTGAGCGTCTGCCTCGTAACTGGTAAGTCATGAGTTTGATCCCATGTTGCAACATGATAAATTGGAAAAAATAATTTACCAGCTTTGTTGGCAAACTTGGTTGAGTGTCCGCCTCATAATCAGTAGGTGGCAGTTTGATTCCCACACAGCGGCATACATAAGTCGTAAAAATAATTTTTTTAACAGCTGCCTGCCTGGCACTCGGCATTATGGGAACAGTGCTAAGATTGGTTGGCCCGATGTCAGTATAATGTGACGGGGTGAGATATTTGTGTGGGTTCTCTGTTAATCTCTGTGTGGCAGCATGTTAACATGTCCAGAGTGCTCCTCTAGCGATGTGACCAAAATTATTGACATGACATAAACAGTGTTGAAACTGGGCATTAAACCCTAATGTTAAAAGTAGAATATTTCATTATGGTTAGCATAGTTATTTTAAATTTTATGTATTGAGTGCTGGATTAATGATTGTTTCTATTTGACATTGTAAAGCGCTCTGAGCTTATAAGGAAAGAGAGCTCAACAAGTACAGTTTGTGTTATTATTATTATTGAATTATTATTATTGTTATCATCATCATTATCGTTATTTTCAATTTTGCTTTTGCTTTTCATATTTTTGGTCACTCATCCCCAAAGGATCTACTGAAAGGCTTTCCAGAAGAAAACAGCCGTTTAGCATCTTTTAGAGAGAACCTGGCATCATTCCAATCTCAGCGCTGGCACCAGTGCTGGCAGACAGCCGTCCTACCCATCTTCCAGGAAATCGGGGAGGGGCATCGAGTCCCGCCACCAACACCACAGGATACACAAACAAAGAAAGATGAATAAAAGTCACACAGAGATACAGTGTGTGTGTGTGTGTGTGTGTGTGTGTGTGTGTGTGTGTGTGTGTGTGTGTGTCTGTATGTGTGTGTGTGTGTGTTTGTGTCTTTAGAGAGAGACAGAGAGAGAGAGAGAGACAGAGAGAGAGAGAGAGAGAGAGAGAGAGAGACAGAGAAACAGAGAGAGGCAGAGAAACAGAGAGAG
>JAUEKY010302588.1:0-13203 GCA_031833965.1 Scyllaea pelagica | reverse complement strand
TCTCTCTCTCTCTCTCTCTCTCTCTCTCTCTCTCTCTCTCTCTCTCTCTCTCTCCCTCTTTCTTCTTTCTCTCTTTCCCTCTCCCTACTTCCATTTTACTTGTTGCCATCTGAGTCTCATGTCTTCCTCCTCCTCCTATTCCCCACTGTCTTCGTTTGCACACTTAAGTTGAGCGTCCGCCTCATAACCGGTAGGTGGCAGGATTGATCCCACGCCGCGACATACTTAAGTCGTAAAAATTGTTTTTTTGCAGCTGCCCCCTGCCGTTCGGTCTTTTGGGAACAGTGCTAAGACTGGTCGGTCCGGTGTCAATATAACGTGACTGGGTGAGATATCCTAGTGAGTTCTCTGTCTATCTCAGTGTAGCAGCATGTTAACATGCCAAGAGTGTTCCACCAGTGATGTGACCTGAACTGTGTAGAAGCAGGCATGAAACCATCACATTTTTTTCTCCTGCTCCCCCCCCCCCCCTCCCCTAAATCGTCATTTTTCTCATACCACTGCTTACTAAACTACAAGTACTGCTGCTGCTGTCAGCGCCGTTAGCACCACCACTACCAGACCTGCCAACCATTGGGACCAAAAAATCAGAGCATTCCTTTAAAAAAATAGGAGCTTTCTTATTGGAATAAAAGGAATGAGTAGAAAAAGGCAGGGGAAAATAGGAGCACCACTTCAAAACCTTCAAATATTGGCTATAAAAGCAGAGCACTCCGCTTTTTGCAGAGCATTTGGCAGGTCTGCACTACCCACAGCCCACCACTGCTGCTGCTGCTGCTGCTGCTACTGCAGCAACTACTGCTGCTGCTACTACTATCAGGGTACTTATGGTGTCCCGTGATCTGCAGCCTCTTATGATAATAAATCAAAGCATATTTGATCCGCTAAGTGGTCCTGCAGTTGAAGTTGGAGGGCACTTTTGTGTCCCATAAGACCTGGCTGCATTTCGACCATGTCAGAGAATCTCTTTACTTGTTCCTGCTCACGATGCAAAGATTCAGTTTTCTTTTACCCATGGCTTTCTAATATTTTCATTTGATTTGTGGACACCTATCATATTGCTCAATAGTCATAGATTACCTGGTAAGCTTTAATGAAAGGGTTGCCTGTGTGTCAATGAAATAATATTGTATATAATATGTAAACAAGAGAGACTTGACTAAAATGTGTTTGTAAAGAATCTATTTCATAGATTGGATAAAAATAATGACAAGAATAATGGTAGTAGCTGTTATAGATCACCTGTTGCTATTGAACTTGTGCAATGAGTCTCTCATTGTCCATTATTTCATGTTCATGTAAGGGCGACCTTTTTGTATCATTTGTTTTTCTCTCTCAAAAACTGTTCAAACTCTGAGCACTACTCAGTGAGTTGTTGTCAGTGAGTTGGGAAAGGGGACACAGCTATGCCCAGATAAAGACATAATAAGGATTTCCACCATTCTCATCCAACTGAAGTCTTGGATAAAACATGTTTTATTGAAGCCTGTCTGACTGAGGACGGCCCAGGAAGTCAGGCACCAGTTTGGGAGCCTCGCAGTTTTTTGTTATCTGGCTTTAATAAAAATTCGCTGATCTATCTTCGTTCAGAAAGAAGGTCTGGTCTGACCGTCGGTGTCAGGCGCTAGCTGTCTGTCGGAGGATGTCTTTTTTTATCACCTATTACTTGTTCCCAAAGACGACCGTCTGTGTCCGGCATTAGAATGGGTCCACCTCTTTACGAATATTATCATTATACTTATAAGTACTAAGTGTCATACATTTATAAATAACATTGGTAGTTTGCGATTGAAAGCAAACAAACATACCTTCATAGGTGGGAACTTATGATAAGGAGCGGTGCCCGTTGCCAGCTCAATGGCGGTGATTCCAAAGCTCCAAATATCAGCCTTAAAGTCATATCCATTGACCTGAATCATACAGTAAAACCAAAATATTGGCAATCAACGCTACTTTCAACCTTATTTTGTTTAGGAGATTTTTTAATGAATGTTTCCTATGAGCAAAATTGAGAAATGCTACAATTTGATTTATTCTTTCAAAAATCTACAATACAAGATAAATAGATTACACAAAAATAATCAAAGACCAAATGTAATCATTCTAGGAAAGAAAAGTAACTTAACCCTTTGTCTACAAAGCTTATCATATGAGAATTTCTTTCACTGATACATCAGCAGTTGAGAGGCAATGAGTGAAAGTAATAACAGTGAAAGGAAAATCAACAACTAATCTACTATAAATCTTCCACCTTATGTGCTGCCAAGCCCCAAGAGGATAAAAGTAAGTATCATAAATCTTAAAAGAGTAAAAGTGTTAAACGCAATGAATCTGACGAGTATATGATAAAAACAAATGACCAGAGAGCATGGTACACTCAAGAGAGGCTCACCTGTTCCATAACTTCAGGAGCCATCCAGCAGGGTGTTCCAACAAATGTATGCCTCACAGCGTCACGGGTTAGATCTTTGCCTGTTGCAAGCCAAGCACTCACTCCAAAATCTTTTTTGTTTCAAATGAAAAAAAACAACATTTTCCTTTCTAAGAATAAAGATACAGTTTTCTTCTCCATAATATGCAAGAATTAAACAACAAAGGAAAGAGCAGGTTTATTTTATTTTGTAATTCTATCACGATGAAATTAGTCTGACATATAATGATAAAGAATAAGGAAACCTGCATCATTACATTTTCATGCTTCTTTCTTTAACAGGTCAAATATAAACTTATATAGAGGATTGAAATCAAAGCTGTTTCCTTTCCATCAGCCCTCTAATATTTCATGAAACCTATATAAAAAATTACATGATTGTTGTAATTATTCATTACATCCTAAACACTTGCTGTTGTTCCTGACTCAGAAGCCCTTGAGCTTGTGCTCTACAGCTTAATACCACATAATGGAGGGTTGAGGTCTTCTGAAGTAACACAAAAACACTTAAAAGTCAGAGAGACTACCCTCAGAATCATTTACTGGGATATAAAATCTATGATCTAAACAAAAATATAAGAGTAAAGTTTCTTGTATCTATGATTTATATTCTGAAAAATGTTTTCATAATTCTTATAAAAGTCTGCAGAAATACCTGCTACAAACACAGATCCGTCTTGCCCGATAAGAATATTTCCAGCTTTGATATCTCTGTAAAATAAAAAAAGCAAAGATAAAAATAACAAATATAAATCTAACAATTTAAAAATTCAAAAGTATATTCTAACATGTTGGTTCTCTATTCATATTAACCAACGAGCTGCAATAAATATTTGCTGAAACAACAGAAATATCAAATAAAAATGGGCATAAATACCTGTGTATCTGGCCACTGGCATGAAAATATTCTAGTCCTTTCAGCACTTCTTTCAAAACTGTAGCAATTGAAGCTTCATCAAGAACACCATTCTTTCCAAAACCAGCTCGCAATCTCATCTTAATGATGTCCAACATGGAACCTGTCATCCATCAGGAAAGAAATTACAGAAGAGTTTCACCCCAATCCAGATAAACAAAAATACATAGTGAGAATAATGACGCTACTAAGCGAAAATCCTGATCAACCATAAATCTGCTCAGAAGATAAAAGTTTTGAGTCTTAAAGGAAACTTAATATATACTTAATTTACTAACTAACGTGACTGAATGATATGATGCTGGGTTCTGTTTAATGCTGTCAAATGCATCTGTTGCCTTGTGGATTGTTTTTGGCAATCGTAGCAATATCAGTATAACGCATCACCTTCATCACAAGTAATTACTGAAAATTACAGTATTTTGGCTAATCAATAAAAGGTTTGATAATTTTATCTTCTTTTATCACTCTATAATTATAATTAATCAGATCATTATATCTTCTTATATCAATGCCATCTACAGGGAGTTGCTCCTTTATTACAGCGCAACAAAATCAGGTACCCAACAGAGCATTTTAAGGACCTCCATTTGTAGGAAAAGTTATTAAGAACAGTGGCAAAAAAAGATACAGCAAAGTTTATTTGTCTTATAATCTCATTGAAAAAATCATATAAGAGTATATAAATCATTTTACAGCTTTTTTAGTGTTTATAATCTAATGAAAATATATTTTCTTCAGGGTTATTTTCAGCATTGTGCTCATTGTTGGTAACTGACGGCAAAAACTAAACACAGTAAATCCAACCTTACAGCACATTTGTTTAACAATACAATGTTATAGTTAAAAACCTCTTACAACGCTTTATAGGCCATATATAGCGTTCTGGACAAGTTAACGTTCTGCCACACAGAGATAAACAGAAGATTCAACTTGAATATGTCACCCAAGTGCATTATACTGACACCAGGCCAACCAGTCTTAACACTGTTCTCATAATGCCAAAGCCAAGCAGGCAGCTGCTAAAAAAAATTATTTTCACAGCTTGGGCATGTAGCAGCCTGGGGCTGAACCCACAACCGAACAGTTTTCAAGTGGATGCTCGGCCACTTGAGCCGACGCCACCAGTCATACATGTTTAAAAATCTTGTCTCCCATCTTTCAAGAATTCTGCTGTATCAGCTGCATGATCTGCCGGACACAGATCTTACAAAAATACGATTTCCGCTTACCTCCACCGCAAAGCTTCATCACAACCCACAACTCATCTTTGACAACAAACGATGTGTAATAGCAAACAACATTTTCATGCTTGCATTGGCTCATAGCCCGGATCTCTTTCTGTAAAATAATGAAATGAAATCGGCATTAAGAACATTGCAACGTTTTTGTAAATATCATTCATCAATTAAAACATAGAACAATTTCAGTAAGAGCTGCAATGTATTTTGTCTTATAATTCTTAATGAAACATCGCGCTAATTTAGAAAAAGGAATCTGTTAATAAAACAGACCTGCCAACCTTGAAAAGTAGAAAAAGGGACACCTTGTCCCGAGCCTGCAGTTACAAATCATGACCCAAGACACTCAATAATGACCATTACATTAATATACTAGGATTCAAAAGACTGCCAAAGACAAATAACATGAAACAATTCCTGCTAATGTGGTGGTGATGACGGTGGTGGTACGAGTATACTAGTATTAGTAGAAGTTGCAGCAGCAGTGTAGTAGTAGTAAAAGAAGTAGTAGTGGTAGTAGTAGTAGTAGTAGTAGCAGTATGTAGTAGTAGTAGTATTAGCAGTAGTAGTAGTAGTAATAGTAGAAGTAGTAGTAGTAGTAGTAGTGGTAGTAGTAGTAGTAGTAGTAGTAGTAGTAGTAGTAGTAGTAGTAGTAGTAGTAGTAGTAGTAGTAGTAGTAGTAGTATCAGTAGTAAGTAGTAGTAGTAGTAGTTGCAGCAGCAGCAGGAATAGAAGTGGTGGTGGTATGTGTAGCGGTGGTTGTGGGAGTGGCATTAATTGAGTTGTAGTAGGAGGAGCAGGAGTACCCCCAGGCATGCAACCCTACAGATAATACAGTCTAAACTAGAAGATTCAACAATGTGACAAATATCTGGATCCTACAAGAAGTCCTGTGTAGAAGCCAAGGCATTGACCATGAATTCTTTTGGGACCCTGCTTGAAATTAGAGAAACAAAATTACCCCCATTATCACCGCAGATATTGTCTCCCCCCCCCCCCCCTCTTTCTCTCTCTAATGCACACATAATCACACAAAAGCATGTGCGCCCAAATGCACCCCACTCATGTGTGTCTGTTTCTCTCCTCAAATCAAAAGCACCAAGTGACACGGGTGACAAAGAGACAACACATTACATGGTCACTACAATAGCACAATCTGAGATCAACCAAAATTCCTCCTAAAGAAAAACAACTACTATTGTTATTGTAGCATTCTCTCCCTCTAGACTAAAGGCCACTTAAAGTTCAATTGCGCATAATACAGTATTACTTCACTCTCTCTCACACACACACACACTCTCTCACATACACACACGTCACACGCACGCACACGCGTGCGGTTGCACAGTCTCCATGCTGCCTCAAAAAAATTCATGCGGGAACAACATGTTTTAAAAATATATGTTATGTAGCGGTGGCAGATAACATACAAATGACATGTTTTGTGGCCAATAACAGTTCAGAGTCTATAAGAGTAGGTAACCCAGGTCATCTCCCAGACTAACATTGACATGGAGCGTGCGGAAGGCTTCGTACCAAGCAGAGTTTGGTGCATTGGAATTTCTTCTTTATTGATTTATTCAAATTCATCAAAGTAAAAAAATGGGACGGTCCCATTTTCAACTGGACAGTTGGCAGGCCTGATAAGGCTTAAGTTGTAGGGAGAAAAACATTCAAAGAATAAGAGCAAAATCAATCTTTTGAGTTGGGCTTCTCCAGTAATTTAGCAACTGGCATTTGACAATCCATACAGGAAGTAATCATTAAAAAAGCAAGTAAAGTAATTCCATTATTGCCCACCCCAACCTAATAATCATTCATCTGTGGGGAAACACGTTCATATTCTCATTCATGTTATAACTGCTATATCTACACTTATATGCCAAAAAGTTTTTAGCTGTAAATAGTAAAAGATAGTTACCAAGAGTTCCTCCACTGTAGTGTTACATTTTTCCAAATTGATACGCTTAATGGCACATTTTTCTTTCCTTGGCTTGCAAACTGCAGCTTGTACAACAGCAGTTGCACCGGCACCTTCATTGGACAAACAATGTGAAACACAGTATTAGAAAATCATGAATTCAATAATACAAAATATACAAAAAAAACAATTGATTCATTTTTCATACCAGTATTAACAATATCTTAGTGACATGATATGGGTCAGGCTTTGCTGAACTCAATATGAAAAATAAAATCTCACAACAATTACATCCATGAATAATAGTCATCCGTAAAACTTTTGTTCTTTTAATAACATTGAGCATTTTTCCTCTTCCAAAATACAGACACTGTACTACAACACAGAGATTAAACAAAAAAATAATCCAAATATAGATCTCACTCAATCCAGACAAATTGATAATTGGGCCAAGAAGTCTGTTCCCATTATGATGCCGGATACACGATTCTAACTTCTCACCATGAAGCAGTTGAAGATCAAACCCATGACCCATTAACCAAGAGGTAAATACTCTACAAATTAAGCCGACGATGCTGGAAAACAAACTTATTTCATTTGTCCAACATTTAAAAAGGTTAGTAAAGGAGACACTACATGAATCAAGTGCCGATTATAATTCACATTTAATGCTTTTTTACCCTTTAACAGATGCAAATTAATATCATTGTACTAGCCCCTAGCAGGCAGCAAGTCTTGTCCTATTTGTTTCCTGTTACTGTTGGCTTGGGACCCCTTTGACCACGTTTAGTGAATATCGTGCCACATAAAAGCTCAGAGAGGTGTTTTTGTTTTTTTTAATCGTTCATAGAATAAAACAGATACAGATAGGCTAAACTTGCAAAATTTATTTGCAACAAAATTGAAGAGCAATAGGCCTGACCCTTTTCTACTTCTGTAGGTACCTACTGCGTAACCTTCTAATGGAGGTCTAATCTTGGTACCCTGTTCAATTTTTGCAGCACCCTGCGTGTCAGACTGCCCTTGTAAACAAAAAATATTTTCCTCCTAAAATATAGATGAAATGGATATGGAGAGGTTTCTCAGACAGCAGTTTCCTTTTAGCTCTTTAGTTAGCCTTTTCAACAAGCCAATACTCACAACCACAGATGTCAAAGTCAAAAAAACATTATATCTGAAGTCTACAATGACATCACTGTCCCCTCTAACATTTCCAATCATAGTTCTGCTTCTTAAGTTTATCAAGGTCAGAATCTTTCATTCTCTTTTAATTAGCTGCTTGCTATCTCGATGGCTTTATTCGACTGAGATTGAAGGTAGGTATAATTATCTAGTGATCAATTGAAAGCAATGATTTAATTTACCAATGACACCAAGTAGCTCATAATCTTCCTTATTATTTGGCCAAGGTCCAGCTGTTTCTGGAACATCCGTGGCCATTATACCAGTTTAGACCTATCAATATTGTTCTCTCTTCGAATCAATACACAAATTGACAATAGAAAGGGTGCGTGGAGAGATCCAGTTGGAAGATAGTTGGAGGGGTTTCCACTTTCCACCTGCAAGTGTCTTTTTGTTTGGTTGAAAACCTTCCCCAGTGTCATTAAGTGTTGCCAGCTATTTTTGCAGAACTAAGATTTACATCAGAAATCCGCCAAAATCTGATAAACTTATCCATCCAACCCAAAAACTGACCAAAATCCATTATGAACTAAATTTAATTTGAGTTATTTCTACATTGATAATAATAATGAATCTGAGCCCCATTCAAATCTTCCAAGTCTTGAATGATCTTTATCTTCATTAGCAACGGGCTGGAAAATCCTCCAAGCTGGTTTTACAGGGTCAAAATAGTGCCAAGTAATTATAAAAAATAGAGCAAAAGCTGTTTCTAACAAAGAACTAAAAATGCTAGGAGTTTCTACTCTTGAGAATCCAGCTGATCTGTTTTCAAAATGACTATGATACATCGTTCTTGTGTACTCATTCGAAGGTGTAGCTAGTGTAGAGAATACTTAGGGAGTGGATCCGTTAATGAAATTATGATTTAATGAGGATCGAGAACGATGATAAAAACTACAAATCGTTTTGAAAGTAAAATGCTCTAATTAATCAAACTGGCGATCAAAGCGTACCGATCCCTCATTGTCTACTGAAACTACCTGTTGATCTCTGACCTGTTGTGGATTACAGCCCCGTGGCTGATGGAGAAAACTGGTTCGAACTATCTTGATGGCCACTATAAAGTTATACAAAGTACCTAAACGATTTGGAAGACGATTTGGAAGGGGGAAGGCGAGCAACGAACGTGTGATTGAAATGAATAACAAACGAATTGACAGAGAGATTGTCGTAAGTAGAGCTGAAAAGTCCTACACAGCTGAGTAGAGAAAAGAAAAAAAGAACAAGATCCTTGACCTATCTGATCTGGCGACCCATCGTCAATGACCAAAATTGCTTCCTCCTGACATTATATTCTTTAAGATAAAGACAAAATAAGAATATCTCTTTGTAGTTAACCCTGCAAGTGAAGCATTTGGAATGTATGAGCGTCGGCTCGTATAAAGCGAGGATGAATATGAACGCCGTGTCTCTATTCCATAATACAATCAATATCTAGGCCTATCACATCTAAGTTCACATGGAGCTTTTCATTACATTTTGGATTTCAGTACTTTTATCGTATACTAGACGATCTTTGGTACTATGCAGAAGATGATACCGAAGGCAACTATTTCTCCTGTCTTTTTTTTTTTTTTAGTTTTGTTCGACACTACTCATGTAACCACTTCAGTATCGTAACAACGGAATCCAAGGAAAGCATGGAAAGGGTTAAGCAAATGGCATATTGTAACTAATATTAGTGCGTCTCCCTCTAACCAAGTAAAGTATAGCAAAGAAAACATGTTTAAGTTAAAGTTAAAGAACCTGGTTCAACACTTTATAGGTCATATCACCGGCGGACTGCTCTGGCTATATGAACGCGCTGCCACATAGAGATAAAAGGAGGACGGAGCACGAATATATCTCACCCAGTTACATTATATGTATTGACACCGCCTCAACCAGGCTCAGCATGGTTCCCACAATACCGAACGCCAGTCAGGCAGCCGCTAAAAATCGATTTTTAGATTAGCGTATGTCACGGCCTAGGATCGAACCTACGACCTACCGGCTCCGAGGCGGACACTCAACCAATTGAGTCTACGGCGCTAGTAGATATCGAAGACAAAATTGAGTCAGTAGAGGAAGCAGTTAAGATGATTCTTGAGAAAAAAAAAAGTGTTCCGAAAAACGATACAATATCTTCCGTAAATAGCTGATCTTCCAATGTGAATTAAATCACCCTTTCAAGAGAGTAAATTATAACACCGGCTATCTCTGAGCTAAGATAAAGATATACAAGGTAGCAGCAAGGCCTTACTTTTAACCACCCGAAACTTCATTCATTTTTACCATTACAGTGTAGGGTCGACTCTTATTGAAACGGAATTTCTCTGGGTCATGCCATTAAGCCAAGCAGGTGATCAGCCTACTTTGACCTTTTTGGTCGTAGTGGTAGGGTTTCAATTTTGCCTGGACAGCTGCCTTGCGGCCTACTCTGTTTCGATCTCCAACTGCCAAGGGTTCTTTAACGTGCGCAACGTGCACACGGGACCTCCAAATTTATCGTCCGTCTCCGATAGGACTAGGCTCTAGATCCCACCTACCGATGTTGTAGGGACCAGGGGACTGGCATACGGGTTTTTTCATGGAGTTTTAGCAATAAAAATCACATTGTGATTTTTTTTTGTCCCTAGACGGACTCGAACCTGCGTCACTTCGTTTTCAGCGCCAGAGCCATGACCCCGTCACCCGAAACTTCACTTTTGTCCTTCTCTCCTCTTTACAACAAATCATATTATGTGAAGAAAGGATGGATACATGATTGTGAAAACGGCGCCAAATGTCAAGCTTTATGAGTCAGTGGTAGACTTTTGGGCTCGCCACCGTGAGGCTTTGAATTCACATATTATGACCACTCCCAGTTGTAAATCGATACGATAAAGAAGTTGAGCAGGTCCTGATAGTAGAAAAATTCAAAAGAGGGGTGTAGTGCAATGCCAAAAGTAAACCGGATAGCAGTTGGTTAAGTGGATAAGCACGCTTTCCCTTGCAGGCTGAAAAGCAATATTTTCGGGGCGTGCCCGGGTTCGAATCCGACATCTACGGATTTTTCTCTCTCCTAATTTTTCTTCTCTAAATGGCTTTGTTTACTTTTGGCACTGCACAGCACCACTCTTCTGGGTTTTCAACTGTTAATTAATATTGGCAGCGTTTTCCGTGTGATTAACACATTCTACCAGCGCCTGACAACGCCTACTAGTGTCTCTTCCCGGGACGCCTGTAGCCGGTAGCCTCCGTCCAATCCTTTTCCCCAAATTTGAGCATATGATGTTGAGACACCTGGCACACTATACTTTAAACTGGAGGATGAATCATTCTATTTCAGTATCTCCATAGTACACAACCAGAACTTAGAAATGGGTGATAAATCCCTACTGCGGCCCTGGCACCTTCTCTCTCCGTTTTCCAAATCCCTAGGTTTATTTAGCCTGTGCACAGTGCACAGAGATAAGACTAGCCTCTCCATCACGCTTATCAATGTTACTGTTACAGGGGGTATGGGAGGAGTAGGAGTGGCATACTGGTTTTTGTCGGGTCTTTTTTTCCGTAATAAAGATCACTCAGTGATTTTTTGTCTTCAGAGGGATTCGAACCCGCGTTTCAGGGCCCGGACCCATGACCGCTGAGTGTCCACGTCAGGTAAAAATTTAACAGCTGGATGATATTGGAGTGAACTCTCTGTTTATCCAAAGATGGTCAACCCCTACTCATTGGTTTATCGCTGCGTATCATCAGCACTCTGTGATATTTTGACATAAAAGTGTTGCTCCGAGCGAAAGACCCTAACCTCAACCGTCAAAGATATCTTTGGCATTTTCTTTCATTTTGAAATGGAAGCTGTAAGCTATTTAATCAAATGATAATCGTTTCTCCTCCCAAGGCTGGATCTGTTTTAATTTTCATTGTCATCTTTACGCTTCAAATGATTTCTTTGCTGGAAACTGGCAAGTGGCAAGACAGAGGTGCTCTCTGTGGACAGTGAAAGAAAATAAAGTCACATGACTTTCTAGGCCAACGAAAACAAGAACTCGAATTCCAATATGGCGGCACCTGTGTTCAGGCAACCTTGTCCACTTCCCCATTAGTAAAGTTGAAAAGGAAACAAAGTAGTCGGTCAAACTTGATGAACTCGACATTAAAATGCGTATTGGTGCACTTTCTGTTTTAGAGCTTGACGATGAGGTTTGTTTATGCAATAATGGATTTGTGTTGCACTTTTTTGTTGTTGTCGAGAGTTGTGCAGGTGGAAGTTAGATGATCCAGAATGTAATTCAGGTCTAGGCGACTTACCTAGAAGGTTTAGACTAGTCGTAGTAAGAGAACTTATATGCTTTAATTATAGTATTTTGAAATCGAGGAGCCACAGCTCATCTCTTTTTTCGCAACTTCTCCAATTACCAAATTATATTGCCAAATCTCTAGCCTAGACGTCTAGATATTGTGTGAGTGAAATGCACAGAGAGGTGAAAATTGAACTTGTCCGAAAGTTTCTCAAAGTATCTTCTAGATCTATCCTGCCATATGATAAGGCTGTCTTAACCTTTTTTCCCATTCACTGTCCATCTCTCCTTAGAACTTTTGTATAGACTATAGTTTCATTCCTCACTAAATTATGCACACAGAGGTTAGGCTGCAATTGTCTTTTTTTTAATAACGACTTTAATGAGCGGATGTTTGCATCAAAGTGGGAATTATCTGGCGTCTCACAAGTAAATAGTCAAACAAAAATTATGGATGAATCACTATTATCTGTCGCCTCTCCAATGAATCCACAAAAGACCTATTGTCTGGGCAACTAGTGCCTTGAGAGATCTAGATCTAGACTAGCTGGTCCATAATTTCTCAAAAATATGGGACACAAAACAGGCCTACTCAAAGACCTACATGTATCATCGGAATTGAATGCTGTTTCACTATCTCTTAGTCTTAGATATGCTGTCCAAGCTTTTTGTGTAGCTTTAATTTGAGAGGTGCTAGACATTAGATTATTTATTTGTGGGGAATCTGAGAATTGCCACTCACTGTCTTCGTATTCATTCATTCACTCTGAGCACTATTGGGGTTTATTACTGTTTATCAGATAAGATGCTGAACTGTATATTCTCTTACAAGTCTATATTCTGACAGTTCAAAATATTCAGTGTATACAAAAGGACTCCCTATGTCTTTTCTTTTTATTGTATTAAATATACTAGGTAGATTGAGCTTTTTATATAGAACCCTAAAATGAGCTAATTCTATTATTCCATTGATGGTACACCAGAGTCACAGTTAATATGAATAGCATGTCATTATTTACAGACGCCTGTAGAGGCTAAGCAGCGTATCTTTGTAGATAAGGCTGCAAGTCCAATCTCAGGCTACATTGAAATTTGTTTGACTTTCCTAGATGTACACCTCAATGTGTATTTTCTTTGAGTCATTCTAGAGTGGGCACAGTGGGCTAGCGGCCTGCTTGTCTTAATCTCTTGGCTCAGAGTTTTTCCTGACTTTTGTTTGATATCAGATTGGGTTTGTACTTTTTTAC
>JAUEKY010302587.1:0-20374 GCA_031833965.1 Scyllaea pelagica | reverse complement strand
TATATGGTCTAGCCTCATGAATCACTAGACCACACTTGCCTCTCCACCACAGCAAGGTGGGGTACTTCGGAGAGGATTTTGCTGCTCATGAAATTAATTGTCTATTATGCTTTACAGAGGGAACACAAATGCTTGTATCCCATTGAAGTTGGTTGAATTATAAAGTTTCCTCAAAGGAAAGATGACTAAGGCTGTAGCATAAACTAGAATGATATAAAATTGAATGTCAGTGATAAATTTGCCTCCCTTTACCATAAAAAAAACTGATATTTGTGTCTAAAACTTTTCAAACACATGGTCTTTACATACGATGACATGTCTGGCTCTTTTTGTTCCACATGGTATTTTTGGGACAGCGACAGATGTAGTGTTTCCTCACAGGCATACATTCTTGGCCACCAGGGCAGGGGTTGATGCCTTCTTTCTTCAATGTCTCACATTGGTTCTCCTCTAATGGTGAAAGCCATCCATGACAATGATGGAAAAAAATATTCAAATGATATGTTCATAGGAGCTCAAAATTCATAGTCCTTTCCTACCATTTGTCATGTCTATACAACTACTAACAAGCTATAAAGATGCCTTCAACAAACATACATCAATTTCTGGGTGATATTACCTGAGTAAAAAGGCTTGATATAGGGCTTTAAGAACTGGGATAAAGCTTCCAACTAAATATCCTGATAATTGAATAGTTCATGAAGTTTCAGTTTGGCCATCAAGTCATCATGAACTGTTGTCTTTATAAAAAGTGGAAACATTTCAAAACACACTTTTGCCTTTCAAATTCTTTTTGAAGTCATTGCAAGACTTTCACTTCTCAAAGCAAGTATTGATTATTTTATCATCACAATGATAAAAAACTTTCTAGGGAGGAACTATGAAAATGTTTTAAAGGGGTAAGGAATTTGCTGTTAGTCCTTACTCATACTTATCCAAAAATTTTCTAAGTGCATGTTACTTTATTTTAAGCACCTAAGTCAACATGGAATAGTAGGGTTTTCAAGGGAAAACTTGAGGGGTTCTTCTAATTTTGTTGATCAATCTGATGCTATGCTGATAAATACAATGCAAGCTGCAAGCTCAATACAGATCATGCATTCTATCAGGCAGTAACAACCTACCATTTGGACACATGACCCTAACTTTCAGAGTATTGCAATCCAGCCCAGCATTTTTACGACATTTAATTCTGTTAGGGTTACACTGCAAAGCATTGTCTTTGAGGTTGAAATTGTTCCTCCATGGACCATTATTGATCTCCTTGGCAGTGCATTCCATGGCAATAGGGTGTCTGCACACATAGTCCTAAAGGATGAAGAAATGAATAATATCAGACTGTGCTTAAAAATAGAAATGATAGGAATAATACTGGTCTTTAGTCTTTGCAATTCCAATATAAGCCTGCAAGTCCAAGCTCATGCTACATTAAAATTTTGTTTGATCACCATGGATGTACACACTTCAATGAGTATTTTCTTTGAGTTAATCAAGAGTGGGCACAGGGGGTTAACCAGCTGTTTGTCTTAATCTCTTGGCTCCTGACTTTTGTTTGATATCAGATTGGGTCTGTACTTTTTTACCCATTCTGGTGTCAAACAATGTGCCAGGTCCCTGCACTGCCCATTTGGTGGTACAAAAGGGAACCTGATAACAAAACAAACAAAACAAATTTCCAATATTGGTAGATAACAGACATTTCAGATGCAGAATTACCAAAGTGATTAAGAACAAGTCTTCCTGAATTGCAAACAGAAGCATTGCATTATCATTTAAAAACCTATGATGTCTACTATTTGGGAGGTGTGACGATATGCTATGGCGGTAGCATGCTGTGTGTATGTGTGATCATGAGTCCGTTTATCTCAGAATTGTATCTGCAGGTATCTATTCACCATTATGTGCTTGTGTATATGAAAGATAGTGATTTTAATATCAGCATCTGTGCTTGTATCACTATGTTGGTTGTTGCATGTACATGAATCTTGTGTGTGTGTATATATATATATATATATATATATATATATATGTGTGTGTGTGTGTATGTGTGTGTGTGTATATATACACACAAGCGTGTGCAAGTGTGTGCAAGTGGGTCTGTACAAACTATGTTTTGAGTGTTTGTCCTGCACCATTACTGTGGCTTTAGTTGCATGTGTTAGAGCATGCAGAAATGTTTTGGTTATGTGGCCAGAGCCATTTTCTTATTTATAAGGTAAATATTGCACACTATGAATGTTCACCTACATCATAATTATCATAACCACCCATTTTCCCAAATACAATTCCTATACAGATCTCTAAAAGTCAGTAGCTGGATTTTTTAATCTTCAAAATAAATTCATAAAGTAAGAGCAGCAATGTGCTTTATTAACATGAATCACCTCTCATGATTCATCCCATTATATTCTTTGGGAGGAAATGCATAGTGGTGTGCAATCAGGCCTGCATTAGCGAAACAAAAAATTTCTTGCATAGATTATATTCACACAATTGAGAAAGGAAGCAACAAAAATTGTGAAAGAAACAAATAGAAAACCATAGATGAACAAACAGAATATAGTCGTATACATACAAAGGAAGAAATGAATATTTTCAGAGGAATTTGCAATTGAAAGGATTTGATAGTGAGGCATTAGGTTCTCAGCTACTCATCTCTTTCATATTGTCATAAATATCTGAAATCTTTTTTTTCTTTTTTATACTTTTGTTACAAATATGGAAAGAGATATAAAAGCTATTATTTTGATTCCATAGAAATACTTTTTTTATGATAATTTTATTTTATCCTTTACATTATCACAATGCAATTATTTATGTATCAGTCAAAGACTACTAAATGGGTGGTCTATAGTATCACTGTAATCAAAACTTACCGGCTTTCTTTCTCGTGCCAGCTTCTGCCTCAGCTCACGTAATGAGAGGAATCCCTTTACTTGATAGTATTTGGTGTACTCAGCAGGCTCCATGTCCACTGTCACAAATACATTGAATGAGTCATCCTGGTGTCTTTTTGAATTTGCACCTTACAAAAGTATATTGCTATTAATTGATAGGCTTGTTTTGCCTATCTTTCAACAGAAAAAAATATTTAAAAGCAGAACTACCTATGATGGTATTCATTTTTTTCCAACACTTAGGATACTTCAAAAGAACCAAGCCTCAGCTTTCCAAATGGTATACCTCAACCACATTTGAAGGCAACATTAAACAGTTTTGGTTTGATTCAGTCTAAACTGAAATGAGACAATATTGTTTATACATGTAGCACAAAAAGTCTGCAAAGCCTTGCTTTTAGATAAATCAATGAATAATAATTTAATCTCTGATTAAAGTATGAAATCCCTGTTATATAACAACTGAATGGATTTAAAAATTTTTGCTGGGGTGTTAAAACTGATAACTGAAATTATAAAAACACTTAGGTAAGATAGCTATGACTAGGAAAAAAAACGTTGATGAGCATGAGTACCTAGCCTACCCTCAATAAACTTCCATTTCAATACAATCAAATTTTGCTAGTGGATTTTTTTATTTAAAAAAATCTTCCAATTTGTAGAGCAGGCATAATCAACCTTCAACTGACTTTTGTTTTCCTTACTTATTCATGGGATGCTGATTGTTAATCACTGGATGAAACATACATAATAAGGATATCATTTGTATTTTTTTTTTCCTGAGACTGGACAGTCAAGCTTTGATAAGACCAATGAAATAACATCAAATTGCATACAAAATTGAATAATATAAGAAAAATGATAGAAATGGTTAGCCAATCAACATTTTTAAAGATTTGTTTGGATATGAACGCCTTACATGGAGGTCCACAAATAGGGTAGTTTTGTTCACTGCAAGATTCTGTGTACCACTGGCCACTGCTTTTCTCAATGGCCACACACTCTTCTTCCTTGTTAGGATTTTGCTGACAATAAAGAAAACAGTTAATTTCTTAGTGAAATAGAACTAGTCAATATTGTTACAACTTGAAAAAAAAAGGCAGAACATATAAACAAAGATTTCTTTTCATTTTAGGTCTGTAGTATTTTAAGGTATTACCTGCGTCTATCAAAAAAATAGATTATTTCCTCGGTTTTATGGTATTCTTGACATGTCTTCCAAGGAAAGTTGTCATTACTCTGATTTCTTTTTTTTTTTCTTGAAAAAGAAAGTGATTTTCAATTTTTACATCCAGACAAAGTTGAAAAATTACTATTCTTAGAACTTGGATTGCAAATGATATTGTAAAACCTATTACAAGGAATGAAGAAAGAACAGCAATAAGCAAAATAATGTACCTTGTGGAAAAGATGTGTGTGTATACCCAACTTAAGAACAATCCAAACTATTCTTTTAAAAAAGAAGGAATCAAAGCTTACTTAAGTTTTTTTCCTCTCTCCATTATCCTTCCACAATAATCTACTTACATGTTATATCAATCAGCCAAAGCTCATGAATCTTAATTGTTTTTTCTGTATTGGGTGGTCTTAGATGGTCAGTTTTTTTTAAAAAGGCCTAATATTATAATAAGTGTGTAAATCTGTCTTTACCTCCTGGTTCGGTTCTCCTCCTTTCCAGTTGGCATAAGACAAAGGTTCCTTGTCTTCCCATAAGAACTTTTTGTCCTTTGCAGAATACTGAGCACTCAGCCATCCATCACCTCTGCAATGGGAAATGCATCGTCAACATTACAATTTCAGTTTTCATGGTGATTATTCCAACAAATGACTTAGAGAAGGCATTTAAAAAAGAGTTAGAAATACCACTCCCAGGCAGATCCTTTTTATTTGAATAAAAATACTTTAATGTTGAGGTTTAATGAATTTAGAAACATGAAATAGGCCATGTCAGAGGTGGTGTAATGTTGACAAGTTGGTATGCTGCCATACAGAGATAAATGGAGAGCTAACTCAGCAATCTGATCCAGTCTCGTTATACTGACACCAGGTCAACCAGTCTTAGCACTATTCCCATCAAGCCAATTGCTAGGTGTTACAGCTGCTGACTTGCTGATTTTTTATTCTTGGGTATGAGGCTTCTAGGGATCATGGCCGACTTATTCTAAAGAGAAGCTCTACCACTTAAACCGGTGGCGCTGGTGTATTTGATAGGATTGAAGAAAAAGGTGAACCTCTCACTTGAGTTACAAATTCAAGTTTCACTCTTTCTACAATCAAATTAAAAAGCTATGATTTATCTACTAAAGATAATTTCTTAGACATGCCTGAAAACTTAAACTTTAGAACTCATCATTTTGTTTGGGAAAAGCATACTTTTTTAAAGCTGTGGAAACCTCTAAAGAGAATCTTTTAAAAGAGCAGCTCTTGACTTTGGTTAAAATTTAGTAATACAAAAAGGTAAATTTGTGTACCTCCTAACTCATCTCACCTCAAAGATCTGATAATTTGTTTTGCCTTTTTATTCTGCTTAAAGTTATAGATGCTGACAAGAGGTCTGTTCAACTTCTTGCACTCCTCAAAAGCTTCTTGAATGTTTCCTTTTTCTTTCAGTCTCTTGAAATCAAAGGGATCTGCATAGATTTTAAATAGATATTCAATTTTAAAATATATGCAAACAGAAAATATTCTAATTAAAACTAAATGGGAAAATGAAATGAAAGATAGCAAACAAAATTTAAAAACAGGCTACAAGTATCTCCTTTGATATTAGTCATACATAGTCTATTTCTTATATATGATTTTTTTTAAATCCCAATTTGATGTTTATTGTTAAGGAAATCACTTACTGTGTGGAATTTTTCCAACATTGTCTGAAAAAGAAAAGTTAGAAAAAGATATCACATACTTGTAATGTTTATGCATTTCAATATGTAAATAAATATGTGATTGAATGCTTCTTAAATTGACACTACAAGAAAAGAGGAGAGAACGTCAAAAACAAGATTGGATCTATTTAGGTAAATTTTGAAATGTTTTAAGTAATCTTGAGCACATGGTCATCCTGCAGACAAGTGGTGTTTTTCCTTCGGTATGCATTCTGGAAAAAAGTTCAAACCTCACTCAACACACAGTATTAAAACAAGGTGGTCATGAATATGTAAGAAGAGAAATAAAATAGTGGCTGCTTTTTCATCATAGTCTATTATAGATTATGGAGCATATCAAACCATTTGACAATCTGTGCTCACTTCCGTTTGAACACAAATCAAGTTCTCTTTAGCATAGATATTATGAATTTTTGCTTGAAGTAAAACAACCAGTTATCATACAAATTCAAGTATTTTTCTTTGGTTGATTTTAGCAATGTGATCACCTTGAAACCTTGTTGCCCAAAAAAAATCAATCAGACACCTGCCTCATCTAGATACCTCTGCCTCTGATAATTCAATTACATATATTATCTATAAGAACAGCAAAGTTATTCTCCAAACAAAGAGACAAAAAATGTATATATAGTAGAACATATTCAGGCAGTGCTTCTCAGTTCTTTGTGCTACTTACTGTATTCACAAATAGAGGCTTTCAAATGATTGCACTTTGGATTAGGCACAACTACCATTTTCTGCTTCTCTTCATCATTGAGAAAAGCCTCAAAGCAGCCATTGGGATCATTGAAAACAGACAGATCCAACATCTTGGGGGGGTCAATTTGGAATGGTGCTTTCTCTCCTCGCTGATTTTGTTTGACAACAAATGAATTACCAGCAACCCATGTTCCTGAGAAGATAGGGGAAATAGAGTAATTCGGAGTATAAGTAGGATAAGTTAGTATAGGATATTTTTGGCTATTCTTTGGTTAAAATGCAAGCAATATATTTTGAGCTCTTTGTTTTGGTAGACCCTACAGTTGCTTTATCACTATCTTTTATTTTTTCAAATCAAATGATTCCAATTGTTTGTTTGCTTTTTTAGCAAAAGGAGATAGAGGGTTGTTTTCAGAGATTTGGGATGTGTCTGAATCTAATCCTTGTTTGGGTTTGTTTTTTCATCTCTTTTTTTTTTTTTGGTTATTTTTTGTTGTTGGAAAACAATACTCAAATACATCAGGCAGGATTTCGTTCAAGATTAGGCATGATTGGCAATTATGTTATATATATTTTTCCCTAGAAATCTAGAAATATTGAAATATTTTATGCTCCTTATAGATTAACTGCCGTTTTTGCAACTCATGCATGTCTCACATGTTGAATTTGATTTCAAGAAAATTAACATATTTGTCTTTTACATAAAGTTGATTCAATTCAGTTTCAAAAAAGGAAAAAAATGGACTTTGATGAGACTACAATATCATAAGGTGATCAATAAAAATGACATTTGTAACTATCAAACCACATGTCATGAAAAAAGCTTGAACTATTGCTCACATTTCCATCTTTTGTTAATACACCTGGGGGCACGGTGGCTCAGTGGTCATGGCTCTGGCGCTGAAAACGAAGTGACGCGGGTTCGAGACCAACTTGGGACAAAAAATCACATAGTGATTTTTATTGCTAAAACCCCAAGAAAAACCCCACATGCCACTCCCCTGATCCCGACAACATCGGTAGGTGGGATCTAGAGCCTAGTCCTATCGCAGACGGATGATAAACCCGGAGGTCCCGTGTGCACATTGCGCACGTTAAAGAACCCTTGGCAGTTAGAAATAAAAAAAGTAGGCCGCAAGGCTGCTGTCCAGGCAAAATTGAAATCCTACCACCACCACCCAAAGGTCACAGTGGGCTGATCACCTGCTTGGCTTAATGGCATGATCCAGAGAAATTCCTTCGCAATAAGAGCCGGACCTACACTGTAATGATAAAAGGGTACTTGATAATGAAACGATGAAATGATGATGATGTTAATACACCTATACATGAACAGGATTAATAGATTTGGGGATCAGCAGTTCAATTTATGTAGGTTTAAAAGACTTACTGAATTTGGTTGCCTCTTTCATCTTTGATGCTGTATAAGAAAAGATAAAGTAGATGTTATCAATTCAATAAACCCAAAATAACATTATCATCAATCACACCTACCTATATTGGTAAGTGATCTATTGATAAGTGATCTATCAATTCAATCCAAGCTTGAAATTTTCACTTCACAACAAGCACAACTCTTTTATTATCCATCTATTTTTTTTCCTGTTCATTTAGAATAAAAAAAAGACCAGCATTGGGGAAGGGGTTTTAATATACCACATGATCAACATCATGAGCAAATCATTAAATTCTCCACATGTGTTTCATTATATTGAGTTTAAACCTATCAATTTATTTAGGACAACATTTTCTTCTCAACTCTTTGCATATGGAATTGAAAAAAAAACAAGTTTTCATTTTTTCATAGAATCTTTTATATCATTTGGCAAACTCAGTATTTTTACCTTTGATCATTTTCACAACAAATTCAGCTTTGCATTCTCCTTCTACTTTTACTGATTTTTTGTCATCTGTGAAGGAAAATCTTCCTTTACATTGCATCTTGTCTTTCTGGTCTTTCAGTTTGATTCCAAGGCCAACAAAACCTTTGGGTAGGGAGCACTCAGATCCTGCCTTGCACTGCAGGGTGCGTGACAAGGCTGGAAGTCAATCAAGGAAAGTCAAGACAGTCACTGAAGAAAGTGCTTTTCTAAGTAATCAAATTGTATAAACAAATTTTTCTTGAGAATGTAAGGTTTTGAATTAAGTCAGTAGAATGGCGGAAAAGTGCTAGTTGTTTTTTTTTAACTAGATGGTATTGGAATTAAATCCCCATAAAAGTAATTTTCTACAAGTTAATATATGAGTGTTTTCCTGAGCGAGCAGAGGGTTTAGTGATGAAGGAATAGCAAGATTTTAAGCCAAAATACAAAATACTAATCTTCACTCTCTATAGCCTTAAGGGGACAAGTGGCTATCAGTCACCCTCTGAGTTTGACCCCAATCTTTTACCGATTACATTTTAAAATTTTCCCATGCATGAGATTTGACTCATGGCAGCAAAGAATCAGGAAACACTCTGACCACTGAGCAATCAATACTGTTGCTAAATGAGGCCTGGAATGGTGTGACCTAGAGCTGACTCTCAGCTTTTACCAATTAATATGTTTGCTTTCATATATAGAGATCACATTTTACTTACACCCAGCCAAGCAGTGTTAGCATTGTTCCTATAATGTTAAACATCAGACAAGGAGCTGCTAAAAAATCAAATTTTTAGGCGTGTCGCAGTCTGAGGTTGAACCAACGACCTACCAGCTCCCAAGGGGATGCTCAACTACTTGACTACTTGAGCCAACAGTGCTAGTGAAAAAGCATTCTTAAGTTCACAAAAATAAAATCACCAAGAATTTCTTAAAAGATCATTGTAATGATGCTACATTAGAACTATATTTCTCCTCCACTTTTAAGTAATTTCATGATTTTCATCAACACAGTGAATTGCATCATTGACTTGACATTTGATAGGCATGATAATCATGCTAAAAGCAAGGGCATCGGATACATAACAAGAAGGGGAGAAAATAAGATCAAACCTATGGATTTGAAATAGAAGAGAGGAATCTGGTCAAAGAAGGTAGACAACTCCTCACTCTCCATATCATCATATCTGAAAAGAATGATAGGAAAGAAATCAAAACGTATAATATCATTGAAAACGACAGCCAACAAAGCTGAAATATTCAAAACATCCTCTATTTTCATATCTGTGGTATAGTGAAATTCTTGAGATGATGGGAGGAAATTATGTTTCAAATCCCCCATCATTTACAGTGCGACGTTTAACCAAATCAGTTATATTTTGAGTCTAACCAATGAACATTTACCTCGCCAGCACAGAGCCATCCTGGCCACAATTGATAGCAGCTGAATGCCAGTCCAAACGCTTGGGCACGAACTTATAACACTTTTCTCCAACAGAAAGATAGCCTCGTCGACAGGATAAATCTGTTTCGCCTGAAAAACAAAACTCATCAGTATCATTGTGGACAATTGATATATTCACCTGAATATGTGTGTTCCTGTGAGTCTTCCCTTGATATTTATCATTGCAAAATGTATCTTTGATAGATTGGTCACTATATATCTTAAACTCTTGGGAAGTCAAGCTAGTTAATCTATACTAGGCCATACTGAAAATGCACAGCTTTCTGCGTATGATAATTAGAATTCAACAGACGTCAAGAGAATAAAATCTAACAGAATATGAAACGAATCATTTCCAGATCAAATAATGTATGATGCAATATGTTGAGAGCACAATCCATCACTTTTACTTATTTCTAATGCAACTGATGAAAAAGAATATTACATTTTTATATGTCAATGTCCTTTTTGTGAAAAGTGTATTATAGCATTGTTATTTATTTCAAATCTTACTTGTGGACCCACGGGATCCTATAGATGTTCTATCAGGGATAAATCTGGCATGTGTTCAGCCATTAGAGTACTGTGGTGCTAAGCTGTTTAAGAAAGTGCATTTGACAGCAATAAGAGGGCTACAATTGTGCTGTAGTGTCACATTGTTATAGATTCACTTTTTGTGATGTAATCAGTTGGTGTCCTTCAACACGCTAGCTTATCAAGGGACAAAAGCCATATTTCTATAGAGAATTCCTTTTATTCCACAAATGAAAACTTTTGTATTCTACACATTTAAAAAGGGATTTTGATACGACTGAGTATACACTCTAAATGAACTAACAGTGCAAAGTGTTATATTACCAGAATAAAGCTTAGGATTCAAGTTTTAAGTGGGCTGTGCATATGGGTTTTTAATGGACTACCACTGAGCAACTCAAATAGGAAAATAATTCAAACATATGTTGCATTTTCAGTGTGGCCTAATATGATATCTAGCAGTAGCGTGAATTAGGTGATTTTAATGATTGATAACTATTGACGGTGCCTAACATGATAACTGAAAAATACTCTTGTGGGGCAAAATAATGATTTAAGTATTGATAAATCTTGACAGTGTGAGAACCATGCAATCAGATTATAGTAGAACGGAATGTTGGTATTTTTGCTATTGATCTTAGGTATGGATTACATGATATTCTTAAAAGTGAAATAAATAACTACTTACACACACTTCCATCTCCTATATACCCCTTGTGACAGCGGCACTGGGTTCCCTCATTGATACAGTCAGCATGAATGGAGCATTGCTTCATTTCCTCTTCAATCAGATCACCACTCTTGCAAATCAGTTTCTTCTCACAAGGAATTTCAACAAACTCATCACCATCCTGTTAGAAATTGTTTTGTGAGAAGCATGAATATTATCATTCTCTGTCAGAAAATTCATATTCATCATTCATTTCATTCCTTTTTTTTTCCTGAGCTAAGAAGAACACCACATAAAGCAAAGTTCAGTAATCTTTTGATAATCCAAGATCCAGGTCAAACTACAATTGCTCATTCTTTAATTGATCCCTTCATGTACATCTTTGTCATCATAGGAAAAATTTCCAAAAGTTTTCTACATACAGCTGTTTACATATCTTTTTTGTTTTACATTCAAACTGCTTTTGTTTCAACAAAGATGTCAAGGTTGTTTTATGTAGGATGTTCGAGTTTTGTATTTTTGGAAGTAATTCAACAATAAAAAGGTTTGATTATGCCTGGAGCTGCTCTTTGTTGAATGTTGTAGACCTGCATACTGCCTGCAACCCACAGGGGATAGCCTGCGTATCCACTGAGCTATCTGCTACTCTGCTTATTTAGCTGATAGGTTGCAATCTTGAATTCCATATTTCTAAGGTCAAAAGCTCATGCCAATAAATTAGAATAATGTATGGTTGAAAAAAAAAAAAACTCAATGGTGCATTTTTGATAGAATGGAATATGAAATTTCCTCCTTGAGGTTCTTAATCTCAAACAACATGAATAAAAGAAATTTTTATATAGAAAACTGATTCAAAATTTTTAATCAACTTGAGCTTTCATTTTGCGCAATATCCACCAATTGTGCTCAAAGTGCTTTACAAGGGGTCCCAAGCACACAGCAGTATGAAACAAATCTGAGAAGACATGCTACCTGCTAGGCACTAGTACAATTTTTGGGGATATAGACAATGGTATGAACAGCCAGGTACTCATTCACACCTGAGTGGAGTGGGAAATATGTGAGTAAAGGGCCTTTTCCAGCTTTATGACCTCACGATCACAAGTTCAAGAGTCTACCACTAGACCACTAAGCCACACAAATTAACACCTGTTTTAGACCAATAAAAAGGCAGACTGATCCTTTGTGCAACCTTGACCAAGGATCCAATCGTGTGACAATCAAATGCTTTCATCCAATTGTCAAATATTCTGAATAATGTCGATCATTTTGCTAGGGGGGGGGGGGGTAAGAAAATGGAGAAGTAGTGTTAAAATGGAATAATGATAGGATGCTTATAGTCATTTAAAATTCCATATAGGAAGTTATGAGGATGCTTGCTGTGTCAAATGCAAACCATTGAATTACGTTCAGTTGCATGACAGTATTTGTTGTGCAAAATTTGAAAAAGTGATGGTCAGATTTGACAGAAATAGACAAATAAGAGTTCTAGAAGAGGAGCCATGAAATTCAAACAATTACATTCAAAAGGAAGCTTTCACCACTGCTGAGTTCCACTGGACAGCTACTTTCACATTCTTTTTGGCGCACACACTTCATGTTGGCATCCAAAAAGAATCCATTTTTACACACACAACCTGCTTGCTCTTCTTCATCATCACAGTCATTTGCTTTTCCTTGTTCTGCACATGTGTTTTGGCAAGCGGGCTTGTAACTGAAGCTGTATTCCATGTTGGGCTTTCCACCACATCGAGTTTCTCCAGTAATTTCTGAAGAGGAAAAAGTGTGCTATCTAATGATGATGTATCCATAGAATTTTGATGGGCCTATTAGTTCTTTTATAGTTTTGTGAAGGGTAATGGAGTTAATCTTGTATGCACTTGAACACATAGATAAATCCTTGCCTTAAGATAAATGGTCCAGTACAAATCATTGCAAGTAGCTATAGAGAAGATTAAAGATATCAAAATCATTTGATAATTTAGCTCAGAAAAAACTTTGCTCTCAGGCTGGCTAAATCAAATGTGCAAAACAAAATTAAAGGGGAGGAGATCACAATGAGAATATCTAGCACATGAGAATATCTAGCATGTGATGATATCTAGCACATGAGAATATCTAGCACATAAGAATATCTAGCATGTGATGATATCTAGCACATGAGAATATCTAGCACATAAGAATATCTAGCATGTGATGATGTCTAGCACATGAGCTATTTCTTGGACATTTAAGCTGAAAAAAGGGACAAAAGATTTAAGACTGTTAAACAATACATAGTATCGATTTGTGATGATTAGACATCACAAGATACAGTGGAGAACATCAAGACTACAAAGTACTAAACGAATAAAGGCAGCCAAGGAATTCCTTTTCTTATTTTCCAATTGAATTACAGTCAGACCTCAATGAATATCAAGTGAACTACAGCTACAGATATTATTTTAACAATGCATGAAAGAAAGGCAATTCAAAAGATATGAAAAATGTTTCAATACTTTTGTGGCAATGTGCCTGTTCTGCATTGTGGTGCTAAGTAGGCAGAGGTTAATCTTAAGTAAGTAAAAATTATTAACTAGAAAGTTTTATGATAACATATTAGATATCAGCACAGTGCTGATGTGTTCTGTTTGAGTAACATGCCAGTAGCCAAGTCACTTGTAAATGCTTGAGTGAGGGCACCTCAAGACAGCACTGACAACTACTCCCATTGAACACCCTCTTGATAACTGCAATAGACAGGTTTTGTTCCTTTGTTATTGTCTTGATTGATTCCAATTGTCCATTTGGCTACATTTAGAATAGATCTCTTCCTCTATACTTTTTACCTAAGTCAAAAGAGTCCTTTCTCCGCATGGGATGACATAGTTAATATTTCTTTTGTTTCAATGATGCAAAACACAGAGCTGTTAATTGGTTTTCAAAAAATTGTCTGAAACTTATGAAGATATATTGGGGGAACTTGACATTCATATCTTGAATAATGACACCGCAGATATGATGCACCAAGAAAAGCAGCCAAATCTATATTTGTTCCTGCTCATCTGAAAATAGCTTGGTTTTATGCTACAGACAAGATTAACATGTGGAACCTAACGATAAAGAGTAGCTACTTACATTTTGATGACTGACCTGAAGGTAATAAGGAGAAAGAAATTCTACTGGAGATGCCCCCCCCCCCCCCCCCCCCCCCTTCCCCATTTTCAGTTGTTGGTAGATCAGAACTGTGGTTGCCAAATATAACTAGCATCTTAATTTTTAAGCTTAATCTATTCAAAACAAGTTAAAACAGAAAAAAAGATATCTTTACAAGCATAAGTAAGAAGGGCATCTGCAAGGGTAAACAAAAATCAAATGTTCGTCAATAAAATTTACATTGAGGAGTGCTGAAACTTCCCCTTGTCCTTTATATTTCTGTTTGCATAAAAAATTGTTGTGCAATCATCATTCTGTCACACGTCTGGTAATTACTGAAATAGCGTTGTGGTGGTAAAAGCCTGGCAGAGGATTTTGTGTGTATGACAAGCAAATTATCACAAAAATGTAATGACCAAGCACACAAGCTGTGCTTCAGTTTCATACACTGAGAAATGTGTGTGTTCAAGGCCTTGCCATGCAAAATGATAGAGAGATGGTGAGATGTCAAGACAGCAAGAGAACACTACAAGCACAGCTGGCAGTGCATGATAAACATTGCATGTTGTGTGTGACAAATTGTTTGAATAGATTGCCCTTGGTGATCAGCGGCGTTGAAGACTATGACTGTGGTCCACAGACAGGAGTAAAAATGTTTTTACCCATATCTTATGGCAAATACAGATGAAAAATATTAAGACGTTTGTTATCACTGGAATTCAGCCATTTGGCTGGCAATTTAAAGCACTGAAAACAATGTGACCACAGGAATTTTTAAAATGGGAAATTTTCCTATTTTACACTTACCACAATTAGCAAATTGACGCCAGGCTTGGTCAAATTCAGCATTGATTATCTTGAGTATATCATGAATATTCTCTATGACCTCCTCTATGTCCTCACATCTCTTAGTGGTGGGATCCCAGCACAGATCATTGACACAATCAGTAAATTCTTTTTTCAGGTAGGCCAAATTGTCCTCTTTTGATGATGCCTCAGAATGTGCTATCTGTTGACACAAAAAAATACTGTCACAAAGGAGATGGCATACAAAGAGATACCACAAACAATCTGCACAGAAACCAACTAAAAGTTCTTAATCAAAATTGATATCATGAAACTTGGCATTCATACTGTACACTCTATTAAACCCATCTTGAGACATATATCATTTCATTTGCAATTTTGAAATAGAATTGTTTTTGTTTCACTATATAGCTAAAAACTACATTTCTGTGTAATATATTATGGATTTCAAGTTCAGAGTCTTAGATATGAAGCAAAAGTTGTATGATCAATCTGTTCAACTTTGAACTTAATGAAACTTAGGATCTTCATCAAAATTTGGTGCTACCAAGAGTCTTTCTTATCAAGAAATCTTTTTTTTAATTCCACTAACGAAATGAACAGCAAACATAACTTGGAGGAAAAAATCAAATGTATCCGCTTATTTAAAGATAGTTTGAATAAAGAAAAAAAATCTCTCTCTCTCTCTCTCTCTCTCTCTCTCTCTCTCTCTCTCTCTCTCTCTCTCTCTGTCTCTCTCTCTATCTTTCTCTGTCTCTCTCTCTCAATCTACTCACCACAGCCTTTACTAAGGGAGACTGCGAGTTTACATCAAAGATTCCACAAACTTTGGGTTTCCTCAATTTTGTCAGAGTTTCCGGCGGACACACCTTGGGTGGATCCACTTTTAATGGACACCTGTAGCAACAAACAACATTGCATTTGAGTTCACCAGAAATTTCTTATTATGATCAATTTTGAAGAAACTAAAATGATCAATATCATAAATGTTGGACATTAAAAACCAATTCAAATTTAAACACATTCTTTTGGTCATTGAAAAGATTTCTATGTCAGCACCTATCTGTAAAAGTTGAATAGATCACAAATTAGCCAGACAAAACATACTAAAGAAGTTTCATAGCAATAGGAAGAATTGCAATGTCAATTATGCATTCAGAATTCAACATTAATGAAACACAAAAGTTAATAAAAGTGATTTGATTGTCATTCATCTTAAAATGCTTTAAGAGAAAATTCATTTGAATTAGAAGGTGGGGTTGGGGTTGGATTCAATCTCACTGTTCTTCATCATAGCCTCTGACTCTAAAAGCCTCAGTGATTTGATTTGGATTCATTCTTTGTTTGGTGCCGGCGACAACCAAGTCATTGCTTTTATCCCCATCAAAGTTGCCACACATGCCACACAAGTGATTCTTGTAAACATCTGGAGCATACACCTATTTAAATGAAGAAATCAGGTCATAGATTTTTGCATGATTTGAAGACTGGATTAAAAATGATAACTTCTATAGCCTGATAGGTCAGTGCTTAGACGCATAAGGACCAAAATGAAATGAAAACATTATTTGCACAAAAAAAAAAAGCTGTAACGTATTTTTCTATGGTTGATGGACATACATTTGGATCTATGTAATGAAATCTTTGCATCAGAATGTATAGAAGCATAATATCATGCTCTATTTGCAGAAATGTTGTCTATGTGACTGTGGTCTTGTTGTTTTTTCCAACATGGTTCAAAAAGTGTTGTTAAAGCTGTGAAAAGGAGAATTACTTCAAAGAAGAATAGATAAAAAAGAGACAAAGATAGAGGAGAAAAGAGATAGATAGATAGGCAGACCAACAGGCAGACAGACAAACAGACAGATAGACAGACAAAGAACAGGAGAGAAAACCAAAGGCTGGAGTTTGGAAAATATTAAAGAGACTGAGAAAGAAGAAATATAAAGGAGAGGATTTGACGTGCAGGTGAGGGGAGTGTTGAGGTTTTCTTATTCAATTTCTTTTCCATCATTTCTAAAAGCTCAATAACCAGAGGAAAAAGCAAGGGGATCAGAAGATAACACACCCAGTAACTCATAGAACGCTGGATTGAAGGAGAAAATATGAGAAAAGGGAAATAGAGAGAGAGACAGGGTAAGAGAGAAAAAAGGGGACAATGAGAAAAATGGCATCAGAGCAGAACACAAAGAGACAAGAAAGATAGACAGACAGCAATAGGGAGCCAATGAAAGAAAATAGAAATGGAGAGCAAAATATAACTCACAAGGAGACCCCACTGAGTGTCCCAGTAAATTTTGACACAGAAGTTAGTTTCCACTGTCAGAGCGAGGGCAGTTCCCCGATGCCTGGCATTAATTGTGATCATATCATCCTCATAGCCAAATGGGTTGACTTTTATCTATTGATAAAGGAAAAAAGGGAAAATCAACACCATTGATATATTTACAATTATCCTCTTAAAGAAGCATGACTTACTATCATTCAAGATTATTGTGAATACAAAAAGTATTCAAGTTTTCAAGGATAATAAAAGAATCCCATTTACTGAGAAATCTACAAATGAATTTAGCAAATGAATATCAGAGACTAAGGACATAGATGTTTACGCAAACAATGTGTCTAAAGTCTTTGAGTCCTTGCTAAAGAGCAAATAATTCTAAGCACAAATTAAAATAATATAACAAAAGATTGAAATGTTTCTGCTTGGTACATCTAACTAATACTGAACAAAACGCGCTGCCATGAAGAGATACACATAAGGCTCACGATGAATATCTCTCCAAGTCACAAAATAAGGACATCAGGCCAACTTTTCTTAGCACTGTTGCCAATATGTCAAAACTAGGCAGGCAAGCAGCTAAATTGCCAATCTTTATGTCATGGATATGGCACAGTCAAGGAATGAACCCATGACCTACCATTTCTGAGGCAGATAGTCAACCATTTGAGCCAACAGCTTGGGTATACAAGAGGAATAAAGGACAAAAAAAAAAAAGCAAAATGTAAGTTGCATGCTGAGGAAAAAAACATTGAAAAAAAAACAAAACATTTTCTCATCATGCAGACAATGCAATATGAAAAGCTCAATGGGTATGCTTTATTTGTTTGTTTCTTGATGGTTTGAGGGTGCTATTGACAAAACTCAATGGGTATGGACACAGAATATCACAAAATCTTACATCATTAACAAAGAACTTATCCAGGGAAAACATGTATGTGTTGTCCCCTATTGTAAAAGATAAGCCCTTGGTCCAGGATGGATAGACATTAGGAACTCTTTTGTAGTTCTTAACAACAACTCTGGGGGTGGAGATAGAGCAGAAATAGAAAATGAATTGAATTAGCACTCTCAATAACCTCACAAATATTTAAACTTTGATAATCTGCATGAGTCTTTTCTAAGGTTAGATTTCAACAAAATATTCAACAAGATCAACACAAAATGCTTACTGTTGTTCTGCTTGAAAAAAAAGCATATAAGCAACAACATTAACAACCCAAATCCATGAATAAATCTGCTTTTATGAAGCAAAATATTTTAGATGTAATATAAGATCAGGAGAAAATAAAGAGGATTATAAATGTTAATCTAACGATCTTTCTGAAATTCGTGTACTTTTTTTCTTATCCTTTCTATAGTAAAGCCAGGACTGTTTTTAAAAAATATCTAGGGACAAACTTTCTATCTTGTACAAACCGGAATGAGGGAAAAGTTTCAGTGGGGACAAATCGGTTGCACACAGACACATAATCGTAACTGCATGTGCCCATGAAGTCATATGTGTAGCCATCAAATGTCTGATAATGGGGATCCCCAGAAGACCTGCAAGTGTAGACATCTAGCAAAAAGAAGAAAAAAATGGACAACCGTGGTTCAATTGTTTTGTTTTAAAAATGAATGATGAGTATTATCTTTTTATTCATAAAAAAATACATAAAAAAATAATTCCTTCATGATGGTTCAAATGATTTGATCTTATTTTAAGAAATTTATTTAAAAGCATACAAATTCTGCATTATAAAAAGAATAAATTCACAGTGTCAGACTCTTGTGTATGTGACATATATGTTAAGTGATAGGTAAATAAAGAGGTAATGCATAATGGAACAATTACTTTATTGACTAGAATGACCAAAGATACATACTCTATAAAATCAAAGGATTACAACAGCTCACCTTTCTAACTAAAAACAAAACCAATCCCCACAACAGACAAATACTAACTCACAACATCCTGTGTCCTGTCATACCCATGTGGCGCTCTCCCAAAAATCCGCCAAACTCTCCAATAACCAAAAGAGAACAATAGAAACTAATGTACAAATTAAAACAGAAAAAATTGGCCACAGAATTTTTTTAAGAATGATGTCTTGACATGCAAACTCTCCCTCCCAAACAACTAGCTGAGAAGCGGCAATAAATATGTACACAACACAGACACAAACACAACTCATAATGAAATTTTGTCAAATACAGCTAAAGAGAAAATGCTTACTTTAATAAACTATACTTTGATATCATAGCACAGGTTTCTCACAATACTGATTGACCTTGCAATAACTCATGAGATTTAACAGCCAATAAAGACGTGAAGTAGATTTCATCCAATGTAAGGTAATTAGTGCATATCTAGATGTAATTTTGCTAAGCCACAGAGTGTTGTTTTGCACTTGTTCCATAAAAAGTTAAGTTTAGAGGGAAAAGAGACTTTTTATAATTAAATATTAAACCTTTCCAGAAAAAACATTTTGAAAATTTACCATATTTCTTGGCATTCAAGTAACAATGCGAAACAGCAATGTTCTTGCTGCCTTGTCCTTGCTGCTTCACGCATTTGGCACCAGTTGGTCTGTTGACACATCCACTGTTGTCATCTTTACAGAAGTTTTTTACCATTCTGACATTGCAAACGGCCAAATCTGTTGTTTAAAATATAAGAAGAGATAAGGTTATTTTTGCATATGAAGAATAGCATTATCATGGCTGTATTATTGCAACTCAAGGATAAGAAATTTTGTTTTTGAAAGGAGCATACTTTCATTTTCATCATTATCATTATGTCCTGTTTTTGTAAGGGGGAAAGTTTTAAAGCTATTTTCCGTCTCAAGCCATATATTTAAGATCAAACTCTCTTCTTATTTTCTTGCTTTTATTAGTATTATTACTATCATGATAACCATGATCTTTATTTGCTTCTTCCTATAATAATAAATATTATCATCATTATAGTATGACTGGTATCATAATCATAACTGTCTCAATTGTTATGATTTATTTCACAATTATTGCTGTCATTATTGATACTATGATTACTCTTTTTTTTTCAATCAATCCTTTTAGCTCTCCTTACAAATATTATTTTTCCATATTAAGCCCATCAGTACACCTCTCTCTCTCTCTCTCTCTCTCTCTCTCTCTCTCTCTCTCTCTCTCTCTC
>JAUEKY010302476.1:0-13210 GCA_031833965.1 Scyllaea pelagica | reverse complement strand
ATTATTATTATTATTATTATTATCATCATTATTATTATTATTATTATTATTATTATTATTATTATTATTATTATTATCATCATCATCATTATCATCACTATTATTATTATCATTATTGTTACTAATTGAGACTGGATTGTGTTATGCTTAGCTCCTTACCTCCCAGCTGCTGATGCATTGGAAATAAGGCGCTCTTGGTTGAGCTTACCCGTTAGGTGGCGTTCGATTCCCACACCTCGACATACCTATATCATAAGAATTGTTTTTTTAGCCGCTGCCCACCAGGCGCTTGGCATTATTGGAACAGTGCTATGACTGGTTGGCCCGGTGTCAGTATAATGTGATTGGGTGAAATACTCGTGTGAGTTCTCCGTTTATCTGTGTGGCGGCATGTTAACAAGTCCAGAGTTCTCCACCGGCGATGTGACCTAAACTGTGTAGAAGCAGGCGTTAAACCATAACGTTAAAACGTTAAAGCATTTGAAATAGAAACATTAGCAAACAAAAAGCTTTGTAGACAAAGGGTTAAGGCGTGTCTTTTCTTGTGCTGAAATGGTGAATGCACTGGTTTTTCTGCTTTTCATATTAACGTATCAGTCCTTATATATCTGTGTTGTGTGGCCTTGAGAAAGGTCATGGTCAAATTTCATTTACCGTTTGTTAAGTGTGACCTTCATCTTGACCATAATCCCACAGGACTTGTTGGACAGGTCATCTGCCAGGAAGGAAGAGCTGAAACAGAAGGTGGTGGATCTCGAGTCTGAGCTACAGGAGTCCAGGGATAACCACAGGTAGTCTTTTGTTTTCATAAGTGATAAGGGGAATATCTTAGTGTATTGTTTAAATTCTCGTACTTACTGTGTGTAATTCTGGTCCGAGAGAAGGAGTTTTTGTGAAGTAAGCTATTTCTACCGTTTTCAATTAAAAGTTGTCATATGTTTTGTTCTTTGCATTATTGAACTAAATCATAATTTCCAATTTTAAGTTATTGTCATCAACAAGGTTAAATGTTTATGTTGAATGTTTGAGCCTATTTTTATGTTGCAGTGTTTTACCTTAAATTATTGTTTCCTTAAAAAGGATTCACATTAATTAATGATAATCAGAAATACGTTTGTAACCCACCACTACAAGTTGAATGACATAGAAAGAAGATGTTTAAAAAAAACTCGCTATTTTTATTGTGGAAAATTTTCAAATTGTATTTGCTCCAACCAATTCTTAAAAGATAACAAAAATTCCTTCCTTCTAGCTGTGTTTAAATATCGGGCCAGTCAAGGTGTTCTTTTTTTTTTCTTTTTTTTTTTCTTGTCTTCAGTACGCTGAGTGCTCGATGGAAAGAGAAGTCTGAGCTGATTGGACGGCTGGAGCAGCAGGTGACACAGATGCGAAACAACTGGAGCCAAAAGGAAGCCAAGTTGACGGCAGAAAGAGACATGGCTATCCAGCAGGCAAAGTAGGTGCAACAAATGAATGAATTTAGCGTTAAGAACTCACTTCCTTTCTGACTATTTTGTTTTCTCATTACATTGAGTTGCTGTAATTTCAGCTACAATACATGAGATTGCATAAATATATATAAAAAGTGGAGTGAAGTCGCAGTATTAGAACCTAAGGCTTACTAATATCAACCTATTTGACCAACGAATAAAGGAATTCATCTATTGATATTCATTTTTAGCAAGGCCTATCGATGCAGGTAGGCACCTACAGATCTAACACTCAAATAATTTGAGGCTACCCTTCCAGTTATTGGACTTAATTAGTGATGGAGCATAGAACAAAAGTTTCCAGTTGCCGTGTATGTTTCAAATATATTGTAGAAGGCCCTTCTTGTCTGTGTGATAGGACAGTTTTCATTCCCCTTGAGACCAGCTTTGTTGGCGCACCTGGTTGAGCGTCCGCCTCAAAATTGATAAGTGGCTGGCTCGATTCCCACACCGCGACATACCTAAGTCATAAAAATCTTTTTTAGCAGCTGCCCACCTGGCGCTCGGCATCATGGGAACAGTGTTAAGACTGGCTGGCTAGGTGTCAGTACAATGTTACTGGGTGAGATATTCATGTGAGCTCTCTGTCTATCTCTGTGTGGCAGCAGGTTAACATGTCCAGAGTGCTTCGCCGGCGATGTGACCTAAATTGTGTAAAACGCGTTAAACTATAACGCTTAAACTTTTTTTTATTCCCATTGACAGGACACACTTCTTTGCTGAGGCTGCGTTCAAATTAGACATAGTTTACCTTGCATGACCTTGCAGCCATGAATGTAATATTGGACAAGTAGGAGACATTGATAAAAAGTAAAAAAAAAAGTCATTGAAGTGGGTGTTTCTTCTTTTTGGGTAACCAGTGTGTAAAGTTATTCTATTCATGACATCTAACCGAGCAACTAAAAATCTGGGGACCAAACAAAAAAACAACAAGAAAGCAATCTGTAATTAATAAAGAATATGCCGGCTGACCGCAAGGCACTAAATGATAACATAACTAGTACTTGCTTTAGCTGATGCTCTCAAATGTGTGATCCACACTAGTCTAGTATGAGTGTTTTCTGCAAATTTTGATAGAAGGCCAACCCAACTCACTTTTTACTATTGTGTGTCCTTGTTATGCAATGCATGTAATTGTATGAATAGATTTGAATCTGAGTGAAATCAAAGTACTAGATCCTGAGGTCTCCACACTCACAATCGAATGCCTCAATGTTTTCACTTACTTTACCATCAGTACGATGACAAGTTGAATGTTTGGTCTGTTCAAAGGGGCATAACCTTGAATGTTGATATGTGGGGAGACTTCTTGATTCCTATTGTAAAAATTTTAAAATTGTTAAAATGATAATGTCCATGTTTCCACTCAGACAAGCTGTGGACAAACTGAAATCTGCTGACCAGGCGTTCCGGCAACAACTGGACGTGAAGGAAGCTTCCACTCAAGAGAAAATGAAACAGTTGGAGATAGACAAACAACAGGAAGTAGAACTGGCAAATCAGAAGGTAGGGAAATTTGAAAGAGGATGGATTCCTCTAAATTTTGAGGTTTCATAACTTTCTTATATTTTGGTTTCATTTACAACTATATAAATTTTGTGTTCTGTCAAACACTTTGCAAAATTTTCTAAATTAAACTTTCATTTCATTTTCCAGTAACCTTTTACTATTGCAGTGTAGGGCTAAATTAAACTTATCAGGGTCAAAAATTGCTTTTATAATGCTGTAAGTTTTGATATTTTATAAACTGTACTGGATTTATAACTCCACAAATTACATTGTTCCTTATGAAGATATTTCATGAAATCTTAATCTTAATATTGCAGAGCAACTGTGTATATAGGGTTCATTTTATCCTAAATCATGCCGTTTGATGAATCTTCAGGTGGCGCTAGTAGAGGAGGAGATGCGTGACCTACTTAGGGAGAATGAGGCCAGCAAAAGGGCAATGGAGGTTAAGATGAAGAAGCTGACACAAGCACTGGGAGACCTGCAGACCGACTTGTTGTGACAGTGGACACCAGGCCTCTAGTCTCTGTGTGTGATATGAATTTATGTAACATTAAGATTAGATATTGGCAAATTTCACCCTTTTTTTTTTGTGACAGTGGACTCCAAAACTCCTTAAGCTGTGTGATATGGATTTATATGTACAACCACTTAGGTTGTTCTGGCATTATCACTGCATGATTAAGAGTAGACGCTGGTAGGTTTTATTTGACCCCTTGTTCGTACTGTATGATTAATAGTAGATAAATTGTGGACTATTTGACTTGGCTCTTGTCTGTTTGATATGGATTTATATGTAGAGATACCAGATAGTTCTGGCATTATCACTTCATAATTAAGAGCCGTTTTTGTGCAGTGGATGCACAGAGAGAAAGAGAGAGATGTGTGTGTGTGTATAAGGGATGCCACCAAAAGAGACATCACGGAAAGTATCTAATTGATTGGACAGACGTCCAATGTCCAATATTACAGTTTTACCCAACTCGGTACAATCCTCAATTATAGGATGGAATATATCGATTTGGGTAAAAACTGTTATATTGGACATTGAACTGTCTGTCCAATTGAGATCAGATACTTACAGTGACGTCGCTTTTGAAAGAAATATTGGAACATTCAAAAGTATTGATGAAAATTTATTGGCACAAGGCTTGATTACACAGAACATACTAACCTGCCCAAAAACGCGCTAATATTATCAAAGATGTGAAAGAACCCTTTGGAAATTGAAAAGAGAAGGCTTGTTCTCTGGTAATCAATACCATACCGTACAACAAAAAAAAGTTAGTCCCAAGAGATGGTGATGAATTATGCAAGGACACACTCACTTCCAGGTATGGCCAATAGAATGCTGTTACATTCAATCAATCTACACATCTTAATCTCTCACACACCCCCCCCCCCGGCATTTTTAATTAGAGATAATATATTTAGGTAGTATTAAATCTTAAAATCTGCAATACATGTGCAGATACTAGCACCAAATGGAAAAATAAACATAGAAGATAGAAGTCAAGGAGAGGAATAAGACTGCGGGTCATTTCAAGAGGTTAAGAAAAAAAATTGTTTCACTCTTCCAACTTCTAAGGCCATCTCTGTACCGCTCAGTGAGAAGGCAACATGAACATTAATGAAAAGACATAGGGATACAGTGGCAGCCTGCATATCATTTTGTCTGTTACGCTGAATTAACAAAGGTTAACACTTGCTACCACAGCTTAACATAATACATAAATCAGTGAAGGAAAATGTCTACAACTAAAAGAGGGGAAGTTTCTGGATTGCATACAACAAAGATAGGGAACTTTCAATCCACTCATACATTATTTCATTTCATTCACACCACAAACTCTCCCACATAACAATAACAGCATCTCAGCTGGCTTCCCACTATCACAGTGCATGAGGTATGAGAAAGTAATACAAATACTGTACTACCAATAACTAAACTAAGATAGTTCCCCAACTCCTCGTCCCTCAGTACTTGGACTGGCTTTTGATGTGGTTGATGAGTCCGTTGGTGGAACAGTCATGGGATGACACAGCACCAGAAGAAGAAAGTTCTGGAAGAATCGCTTTGGCCAGCACCTTGCCCAACTCAACTCTGACAAAGGAGATACAAATAAATAATATCATTAGAATAAAATTACTTTTGACTTTCAGTACAATCTCTACCAGAAAAGCATTTGGCTTGTTTTGGCCAGGCATTGCTGTATTCTGTAGTATTATAGATACAACAAACAAGGAATTTTCTGCTTTCAGTCCCAAATTTCAAGCCCTTTTTGGTTTTAAATGCCATGCATTTTCAACTACAAAGGTGACGATAGTATTTCTTAAAACAAAACATAAAAGGATCCCATTAATTTTAAAGTCATATTTTCATAGCTACGTGAAAAAAAGTTAAGGAATCTAACAGACATTCTGGTAAGGCTAGATATTTGGTCAATTGACTAAGTGTAAGCCATTTTAACACGCCCTCTCAGTTTAATGGAACTATCACATCTCTAGAGAGGAAAATGTTTCAGTCTAAATGATTTAACTTTCTATGCTCACTGCTTTTTACTGACTATTAGACCAAAAACTATGACTAGAGGAAGCAGGGACCAAAAAAAAAATGGAAGAGACGTTTTGTGAATGCAACCGGTGACTGCTATGATGAGATAAAGATATGAGTAACATAGGGCTGAGACTGGGGTACTGGGATTAGTAAAAATACTAAAAAAAATCACGCTGAACAGAGTTGAAAATAGTGGCCCCCACTACTTTTATATCCAGATTGAAATCTTATATTCTCATGTACATATTTGTGATTGTATTTGTAAGTATGTTTATCATTCCATGGATGCTTAGAAATGTTTGTGTTTTAAGTGCGCGTGTGTAAGATAGTGGGTGTATGCAAATAGGTATGTGTGCATCAGATTCTATATCGGGTTTCCATTTATTCTATGAATTTTCTTCATCTTGGTACATCCAGTGATATCTTGCTCTGTACTGTAAAGCGCAATGAGCATGGCCCTGCCATAAAGTGCACTATATAAATGCTTTGAATTATTATTATTATTATCATAAATATTATTATCAACAATAAATAAACTTGGCCAACCTTCCATGGCTACAGCTCCTAAAAAATCTCATTAAAAGCTTTTTGAAGTTATTGGATTTTTTTATATACACCTATCACTTAAAAGGTTTTGTTGGTGCAAAAATGAGAACAATCATGCTATTACCGGATAAAGTGTAGACCGGTATCAAGGAAAACACGAGTGGCATGACTGTCAAATTCTAAAGTTATTAGCTGTCGTGTGGTTTTATTGAATAAAATTCCCTCTGAAGTCACCTGAGAAAGGAATCTAGAACAGCAACATTGTAACACTTTTTGGGCCATATCATAGGTGGGACGCCCAGTACAAGTTAATGTGCTGCCACATTAGGATAAAGGAGGGTTCTCTTGAATATCCTATCCAGTCTTTGTATTGTTCCCTCATGCCCAACCAAAGGACACTGAGGGATTGAACCCAAGAATTACCAGTTCCCAGGCAGACACCCTGGGGGCAAACAATGAAGTCTAGAACATTCTGGGTGTCCGGAGTCATAGAAAGCTCAGTAATCAAGGTGTTTGTGACTAGAGATGGGCGTTAATCGATACCAGTACTTGAGAATTTTGGCCACTTAATCTGCACTGTTCGTCTTACCAAAGTGCCTCTATGACTGAATAATTTGAGACTGAAGTGCCCAAAGGGACAAGGGTAAGTGGAGATATATCGAGCACCTGCAGGTACAAAAGCTCATTTTTACTTGTACACTTGTTTCCCTTAGCTTTTCTTAATGAGTACTAAGCACCTATCAATAATGGTTACTCTAAATCGATACAGTACTCTCTACTCACCACCCCTACTGGTGACCGAATCAATTTTTTAGGAACAGCCAAGTTAACTTGGGTAAGTACAGGAAAGAACTCGTTTTAGCTGTTAATGATAGTGGGTTTATGTTGCTTAATTTCATGTCCATCCAAAGAATGTGCACAATAATCAATGAGTAAGAGGAAGTGTCCTTTCATATATCTAAATCATTTTCTTGTTTCCTAGCTGGGACAGAATAATTAGGAAGAGGAATACATGAATCGAGGACTGCATGAATAAAAAAAATAATTAGTATGGGTTTAGGACGAGGAAAACATGTTTAGCTGTATGGCTGTGTTGGACCATATTTGTTCTAGCGTGTCACTCTGCAAGAACTTACCCCCACTGGTCATAGGAGTTGATGTCCCAGACAACACCTTGAACAAAGATCTTGTGTTCATACATGGCTGTGGGGGAAGCAAATTAAAACGGAAAAAGCCTTGAAATGCCAGCAAATGAAAGAAAATTAAACAAAATTGAACAAGATATAAAATGCTTTTAAGTTAACAATTGGTGTCTTCGAATGACAGTAGCAGATAATAAAGATTCACAAAGGCTTCAGGCCATATAAAGGAATAATAATATGTAGTATGATTAATACACCATAGTACGGTTAATTCAACAGGTGATCCTGGGGCCACTCAAATTGGCTCAGGACCCTTCTAGGGCTAATGAGAAGATACACAAAGACATGAAACTACCATCATGTGCAATACCATAATACCAATAATTAAAAATACATTTGTCTTGAGAACCAAAGCAATACGATTTCAAACTTTTCCACACAGCCTACCCTACTTTCCTCCAGACTTTTATACCCAGTATATGAAATTTCACTGTCTGCTTATCTTAATTCCCAGTCCACTTTTGATTTTTATCTAAATCTATGCACTATTTCATGCTGAAAAACGTTTTCAAACAAATTAACTAAGTTTCAGTTTCATGGCTGGACAATATTATATTTTTTGCTTATTTTGCAGGTATATGTGATAACAAATTGTGGGTTACTGTCAGTTCCAATTTTAAGTTTGATTCATTTTTCATCACCATGACTGATTGTTTTATATGCAAATACTGAGTGTCTCATTCAAAATGTAATGAAATTACTATAAGAAAAGATGAAAAATTATTCTTAGTTATACATTACAAAAAAAGAAGTGATTAATAAGGAAGAAAAGCACATTTTTAAAATTCCTTCAAACCCAATAAAACTTTTTAATTTCTAAGTTCTTATACTTTTCTCTAAATCTTTGCCATTGTCACTTACTCCTTGACCAGTCGCTAGTCTGTCTCTAATTTTTTATGGCTATGTTCTTGTTAGGGTTCAAAATTAAAAACTCAAAAATATGGATCTTGTGTTTATAATCATGATGCTCCCAAATTGTATTCCTGCCTACCTCTCAAAATGAAAACAAAATTAAAAAAAAAAAAAAAAAAAAAAGAAGGCTGGTTTTATTCATTTTGATTATATATAATATCCAGAAATATCCAGAAGAGAACAAAGCCAAGATATTTACCAATCAGCATTCCCAGATTGAAAGGGGTCAACTTTTGGAAGACAATGGAGTTGCTTGGTCGATTGCCTTCAAACACCTGTAGAAAAATTTGAAAAATTTAACAATGAGAAATACAAAGCAAAAATCTGTTAGTAGAAATAGACAGGATATCAGTTATCATCAGGAGATGATTGCCTGGTTTGTTCTGCTTTAAATATTACCAGCAGCATTCAGCTGAAATTATTTTTGGTTTTATGTTTGGTCTTTTTCAATGTAGATTCCATTAGAAGTAATAGTAGTCAATGATGAATATTGTGCATAATGGAAACAGTTTAGGCTCACTTCAATTAAGTGTACATAAATATCCAAAGTTAATTTTCAGAATGGAAAAAACCTAATGATTTAAGGGCAAAATTGATCTATCTCTCTTGTTTTCCTTTAAAATGCTCGGATTAAAAAATCAGCTAATGTATGACACTTCTCTTATGTTACCGGTACATTCCTTGTATTTAAAGTCTTTTATGTTTATTTCATTATCAAAAAGCTGTTATTAACATCCATTCATGAATAATGGAAAAAAAATAAGAAAAGAATTCAAATCCAAACAATTGAGAAACGATTATTTCAGTATTTAAACATTTAACATTATTCCAAACTGCCCATTCTTAAACTGTATACAATACAGCTATTTCCAGTATTTTCCTGAAAGAAGAACTAACAATGGGATATATGATATAGCAGTAGTGCAAAAACATTCTTGACAATGACTAGTTAAGGAATTTGAAGCCAGTCTTCATGTTGTCCTTATGTTTACAATACAAACAACCTCTTTCCCCGTCCCTTTACCTTATGTGGCTTGATCAGTCGAACTTGCTCATCAGACATGCCTGACGCCCTGAGCTCCCCCTCCACCTCATCCCCTCCCTTCCCCCTCATCAGCGCCTCCGTCTGAGCCAGGAAGTTGGAGAGAAGGATCTGTCGTGGATGAAGTAAACAAGTAGGCAATGGATTATTTAATATTGGACAGCATAGGATCCATGAGAAGAGAATATCATGTTATATAATATTGTAGGACATACAACAGGAATTGGTCCTCTTTTTCAAGAAGAAAGCTGGGTCCTGAACACAGATTGTCTCCAAAAATATTACATTAAATGAACCCTACAATTCTGGTGGAGATAATTCAAATTTTTCATCCTTATAGTAAGACAGGCAATCTCAAACTTATGACAGCTAGACTCAGTTCAACATATGAGCGTATGAATGAGAATGTGTAATAAAATAAAAAGCACAACCACAAGGAATCAAACCTGGAACAATTATGATTGTAAGCCCCCTGCCGGCATTATTTCCAATATATTATGCTTAGATGCAATATTATCAGCATTGCTATAATCAATATGAGCAATTTTTATACACATTTTGATATTTGAAAATAACAGGTAGCGATGATTCATAGTTGCAACTTTTCAAATTAGACAGAGTGAATAAAGAGGGCAACTAAGTCTTGACACCAGGTCAAGCTAATATCATGCTGATGTCAAGGTTGTCAAAAAATACTACGGGCATAAAAACAGCACTTTGCCTCATAAGAGACCAGAGCTAAAAAAACAGATTTACAAGAGATGTGAACTTTTGAGCAGCAATAAGAATTCCCACACAATAAAATGTTTCAAATTCATCAAAGTAAATGTAACAAAAATAAGTTTTTCATTCAAATTACATGAAAATCACATTTCAATTAAAGCGTATACACATGACTTAACAACCCATTGCTCATGGCTGATAAAGTCTGTATACTTGCCTTGTGATGAATTCCACCTTGGATTGGATTAAGGGTGTCCACAGGGATTAGGAAGTCACATGGGATCAGATTGGTGCCTGCAATACAGGGAGACAGCATTTGTGAGCTGTCACTGGACACATTTATCTACTTGACATGCTAAAGGTGTTTCACAACTTTAACTGACACTAACTGTCAGTACAGCAACCTTTATAACTAATAGGATGAGTCATGCAGCAGCTTGTGGGTGCTTGTACATTTGTTTTAATCTGGATAGAGCTGTTGATGATCAGGCACTTTTTTAAAAATTACATTTTCTTCACACTGCAACCTCACAGTTACAGTCAAAATTCAAAACAGCTATTGTAGTGTTAGGTTCAGCTCCAACAAATACGAGTAGCATAAAAGAAAAAGCAGTGGTAGATAGCAGGGTAGAATTGAGAAAATCGTTACAGATCTTGGTTTTTATAAGGAAATCATATCAATGTTTGTAAAACTGTTAGATCATGGGTTACCTGTTCAGGAACAAACAAATAACACACATCATATTATGCCACTCAAATTATACAGATGGTAGCAAGAAATTCATCAATGCAAATACTGTTGCAGTTAGGAAACCATTGTCAATTTCAATTGCCAGGGCTTTGTTTCAAAATTTGCTTTAAGAGTGTTTAGACATAGCCAGCAGATGAGTTTTTGCAGAAAGATAATAGCTTAATGTCAATATGGTATGAGGGTATAGAACTAAGCCCTGCCAGATCTAAAACAGACACACATAAGAACCAGTCATGACCATCATACTCTTTTCAAATTCACTAAAATCATAGGAGTATTTTCTAACATCCATATCTTAATCCAATGTACAAAAGCGCTCAGTTAAGCAAGTGACAAGACTTAGCTTAAGTGTTGGAGTAATGCTCATTATTAATATAGAGATCAACAAATAAAATAGGTTTGAAAATTTTGAAAGTGAGGTGTTCAAGTTGTGAGATGTGGCGAATTTTATTGTTAAATGCAATATATGCAATGCTTATTGATTAATATAGAGAGTGACAAATAAAATAGGTTTGAAAATTTTGAGAGTAAGGTGTTCAAGTTGTGAGATGTGGCAAATTCTATTCTTAAATTCAATATATGTTGATGATACATTATTCTCAGCAAAATAAAAAAAAGGAGGGGTGTGTTTTACAATATTGCTGCACAAACCTTGATGAATGAGTTGGTAGAAAGCGTGCTGTCCATTAGTGCCTGGCTCTCCCCAAACAATGGGACCTGTGTTGTAGTCAACACGCTGTCCAGAGCGTGTGATGTATTTTCCATTACTCTCCATGTCTCCTTGTTGGAAGTAGGCAGGGAACCGATGTAAATACTGTAAACGAGCATCAATATCAATTGTTCAAGACATCTAAGCTAATTTTTCTGGTAAAGTGTGACAGTGACATGTGATAAAATTACTTTTTAAAAGGAACGGTATTCTTTTTTTTTTCAAAAGTGCTTCAGACAATTCCTCAATATGAAGGGGGTAGGTGAGGACTCAATGCACAAACTACTACGATGTGTGAGTGTGAGAAGATGGAAAACAATTATTTGGGGCTTTGTGGTATAGTAGTAGAGTCTTGGGTTTGTGATTGTGAGATCATGGGTTCAATACACATCTTTGACAGCGCAAAGTTGAGTCCTTGGACAAGGCTCTTTACTCACTCCACTCAGGTGTAAATGAGTAACTGGTCGTTTACAGCGTTCTCACGTCCGGAAAAAATGTACTAGCGCCTAGCAGGCAGCATGTCTCCACCTATATATTTCCTGTTGCTGTTGGACTAGGACCTATTGTGAAGCTCTTTGAGCATGCTTAGTGGATATTGCACTATATAAATGGTCTCCTCTTTTTATTTTTGCTTATCCAAGCTCTTTAACCTAATCTATACACAAAAAAAGATAGAAGTGTGATTGAAATAGACTCTTTAATCCTTAACATCAGACAGAGATCAAACAGATTGGACCGGCAAGCCCTAATTTTCACAATTATACATTAAAAAAATGGTGGCATGACTTATGCCTCACATCCACTTTGGCTTTATTCCAAGCCTACAGCCATTAAAACTGAAAAACCTATAGGGCCTGGGCAAAACAAAGGCTCTCTCATGAGTTTGACATTTTTTATTTTATAGCTTGCTTTGTCTATTCTGCTTGTACGCCCGGCAAAACAGCAGCCGAAGGCGAAGAGGGCAGCAGCCTGCAGCCCCCGTTGACCAAACGTTCTTTTCCTTTCAAGTGGAGGGCTTACTTGAAAATGGGGAAGCAGTGAATAAAGAGACACTAAACCATCGAGGCTGGAACTTTACCCTTGTCAAGACAAGAGTTCCATCAGACAGGAAAAGAGATTGGAGTAGAGGACAGGGCAGATTTGTATACACATACCTGACGGACAAAAGTTTTATCTTTCCAAGTAATAAAGCAAGTGGTCGCATACCCTTACAATGGGAAAATATGGTAAGATTACGGATGAATTATAGTGTGAGACAGAAAGCTAATGGCACTATGAAAGCAAGAATAATAAGATGATAAATTTTGCTGAGCCCTTTTAGGCTTGGTGACTGTCATTCTACACTGTTTTAGGCATTGAAGAAAAAAAAAGTACAATGAGGCAGCCTGGCCATCCTAATTCTACAAAATGATGATAAGCCATTTCATCATGAGGAAGGAATCTAAATTTGATCTTAATCAAAAAAAAAAAAGAGAAAAAAAAATGGAATGCTTAATCATGCTCTCAAAGCTTCAACGATTATATTCTAAATTCCACTAATCCTTAATTGGGTCATGGGCAACATAAAAAAATCAAATGACAAGAAAAGTGCTCCATGCACAAATCGAGAAATCTGTCCTATCTGAACATAACCTACCTGGTCATATGGCAGAATGGTGTAGGTCTGTGCTCCAAAAAAGTTTGAGTACCAGATACCCAGGCCGGCAAGAATCATGGGAATCTGTGGGGAAAGTTGAATGAAATTGATTGCACTGTGCTATAAAATTTGC